>PVIC010056688.1:0-10876 GCA_004025085.1 Thryonomys swinderianus
TACATATCAAACTTCGCCCTAGACAGTATGTGAAAGGTACAGATCGGATTTGTTTCGTAATCATCTTAACAAGTTCAACAATGCCACCACGTGGCTAAACTAATGTCAAGTTCTCATCAGCTACTAATTCTATTTACTGAGCAAGGAACTCATTATAGGGGTTTTCAAACCCAGAACTCTCCTGGTTTTCCTTTCCTGAACATCTGCTCGTGTTTTACTCACTACATTGGCATGGAGCCTCCATTACATGTTGTCTGCAAAAGCATTTCTGTGTCATCCTGAGCCATTCAATGCTTTAGTCGGTTTCTCTACATAAGTTTTTATGGATCCAGCTTCTAGTCCAGACTTCTCACTGATGAAACCCTTATGGACCTGTCTTTTCAGCCTCTATTTCCTTTCTGTAGGATTTTGCCTGGAATTTGGAGAATAAATGGAAATAATCCTCGGTCTATTTTAATTTACACTGACACTCCAGTTCCTGATATAATATCCACAGCAGAGTGGTTATATATGATTTAATAGATATCCATAACAGCGTACCACAGACTGGCTAGCTTAATTGGCAGAATTGATTTTCTCATATTTTAGGATGAAAGAAGCCTGAGATCAAGGTATTGGCAGGGTTAGGCCCTAGTTATTTCTCCTTAGGCCCTCTTCTTGGCTTATAGATGGTATCTTTTCCCTGTGTCCTCTCTCTGTGTCAATATCCTAATTTATTCTTATAAGGACACCAGTTATTCTGGATTACAAGTCACTCTAGTGACCTCATACTAACAATTTCTTTACGGACTGTCTTATGGATTGTGTCTAAATGTGCCCTCCAAAGCCTCATGCAGCCGTACATGGGGCTTTTCTTTTTTCAGAGGTGGTTGGCTCTAGCGTGTGTGCTTCTGGGATTGATTCATGGTGCAATGCTGGGTTTAAGGGCACTAAGATAAGAATGTGACTGCTACACACTCTCAGTAGTCTAGGTAAAATAAAAATGACAGAAAAGTAGTGTTAAAGTCCTTTCCTTGTTGCTTTTGCTGTCCTCTGGCTGCCATAAACTGTCACTCTAGTGACCTCATACTAACAATCCTCCTCTGTGTTGCCCCTCTGCCATGTGCCACTCTGCCTTGGTACCAACCAACTATGGACGCAAATCTCTAAAAATTGTGAGCTAAAGATACCTTTCCCTTTTTATGTTTGCACATTGGGTATTTTGTATCATCCACAAGAAAAGTAACTAGGACAGACCCTTTTCCAGATACCATCATATTCTGAGATATTGGCATTTAAGTTTTCATCTGGAAAGAATATAGTCTAGTCAATTACAAATACAATAGTTGCAAGAATGTGTAACTCCATTGAAGAACTTTTGTGAATATTTAAAACAGATTTTAAGTGACATTAAAAGAACAGCCAGATTTTGACTATCACCCAAATTACAAGAACAAAATCATAAGATTTAACATCTGAGGGCCAGAGATTTAGCTGAGTGGTTTTTGGCGCCTGCCTAGCAAGTGCAAGGTCCCTGGTTCGATCCCCAGTAACCACATACAACAGTACTGGGCATAGTGACTCACCCCCACCAGCAATCAGTACCACATACCACAATGCTAGGTGTGGTGGCTCACACCCGTAATCCCAGCACTCAGGAGGCAGAAGCAGGAGGATTGCTGTGAGTTTGAGGCTTGGCTGGTCTACACAGTGAGCTCAGGGCCAGCCTGAACTACAAAGCAAAACCCTATCTCAAAAAAAAAAAAATAAAAAGATTTAACTTCTGAAAATTTTGATACTCCCCTAAACAAAACTAAATATAGCATATTTCATGAAATGGAGAAAGGATATGCTATATAATCTGACTGCTTCAGTCTTTAGTGAGACAGTTGATTGAACTGTTATTAGAAATATAATTTTACCATTCAGAAATAATAATGACAAAATTAAAAATGGAAAGTTAGAAATTGGTGGTCTTTAGATAATAAAATTCAGGGAGAATATTGCTATGAATTTACTACTTTTTCACTTAGAATTAAGATGGAGGGAGAGGAAAGAAAGGGGAAGAAGGGGTAGGGGATGAAAAAAATAACTAAGCTGTTTCATGTACATGTACCAACTTCCCCCAAATAATGTGATCATTACACACTAGAAACATATACTAACAGTAATAAAAAAAAAACAAAAGCAAAAACAGCACTCCCCAAAGAATAAAGCACACATACAATGTTAATATTACAAATGAAAACAACATGAAGAAGAAGAGGAGGAGGAGGAGGAAGAGGAGAAAAAGAAGTTGAGCCAGGAAGACCCTTGAGTGGCCCTAGAATATGCCTTATCCTTTAGTTAGAAAGCTTCACAAGCTGTTTCACTTTGCTAGACACTGGCCTAGGGTTTGCAATTAAGGCTCCAGAGCAGCACTTACACACCGAGAGATACACACACAAAGTGGAATAAAAGATGTTGATAAACAACTGGGAAATTGGATAGATGCCCAGAAACACTCCCGTAAGAGTTGATGCCTCAAACAACTCTGTTCTCTGATTTGCCCACAGTCCCTGCCCAGGAAATCACATGGGCCTACTGCATCCCGTTAAGGCTCGCTCTTCTCCAGCTTTTCCTCCAGCTCCTGGAGGGATCGCCTGACTTAGACGACAGAAAAGGGTCCCCTTGTATGACTGAGTCCCGCAAAGGCTCTCTCCCTGCAACACAGATCAGCCGGCGGCCTCCTGATAGAAGAATGGAGCAAAGGTAAGAGTCCATGCACTCATGTGTCTGCTTTCCAACGCTTATTACCTTTTGGGTCTAGATTCGCACTATTACGGGCCTTTTCTATGGTGTTACATACAGGGGACCATGGAGCTTCCTTCTGAGCGGATTGTGGAGCTTCCTTCAGAGTGCATTTTCCAACTTGCTTCAGAGTATAAGAGACACGGAGCTCTCTTCCGAACACCGGATACTGCAGCCTCAAATGTGGGTATACTCACTGGGTTCCTCCAGACCCTTTCCTTTTGATTCGTCTCCTAAGTCCTTCCCTCATTGCGACCGTGTACATCTGCTGTCGTAGAAAAAAATGCTGCCGTTTACTTTAGTTTAAGGAGTAGGTGAATTGCAGACATTTACCCCAGAGCTCAGCTACTGTAAACCCTTGTTTCGTTGTTACACTTGCTTTCAGGGTCATCTTCCTTTCTGTACCTGAGAAGGTACCTGAGGGAAAAGGTCAACCCAAACTGAAATAATTTAGATTTAGAAAGGCAGACAGGGTTAAAGGAAACTGGCAAAGCATGGTAAAGCACCTGAGGGTAAGCAACAGTGGAGCCGTGCGTCCACCACAAGGACAAGGGGTGAAGTGGCTCCCAGAGAGAGCGCAGCCAGAGCCCCGGTTAGGATAGTAGGAGAAGACAGGCAGGCAGATGAGAGGCACTGCCCTCTCCAATTCACAACCCTGCAAGCAAAGCAAGAAACTGAAAACCCCCAATACTTCTCCTTATTTAACGTCCTCATAGTGTTTCCCGTGGCATCTAAAAGCACATATGCAAACTGTCTTGGGTCAAATAACAAAATTTCTAGTTTTCCTTTGAGATCTTCTGGCCAGCCCAGGCTGGAGCAGCTTGCTTTTTGTGAGAGAGATCATGATAAATGCGTTTACTTCTTATGCCCTTCTGTACCATAAGAAGAGGATGTGTCCTCTTCAGGCCTCTTACCAAGGTGAGTTCAGGAATCCAGAGGGATTTGTTAGGCAGGAGAAGGGTTCTGATTCTGATATCTGTTCCTATTCAGTTTCCACTCACCCCTGCACATTTCTTTGGCCTCCTTTTCTCTTGTTTCTAGAATTTATTTCTGCTACATCTTTTTGAATTCATGATTTTGGTGACCAGCTTGGAAGTAACTTGGGAACTATTCTTCTGCTTTTGTCCACATCCATTTTAACGCAATTTGGTGGTGCTTGGTCTGTTTATCAGATGAATGCACCCTGGGCAACACTCTCGGTTTCAATCCACAGGATTAAACCAGGACAAATAATTCACCCTCTCTGTGCTCCAATTTGATGCATGGTAAAAAGGAGATAATACTGTTGTCTCAACAGTCCTTGAGAGGATTCAAAGACACGCAAAAGAAATCTCTCAATCGCTTGTTAATAGTCCACTCTTATAAAAGCTGACACTCTCCAGGTAAAATCTGCACCAACACGTCTCTATACATTTCACACACTGCACCTCCTCTATGACCCTTCACGTTCGTCTCACCCAAAGTTTGCATGCGCCAAACAGAATGAAAGTCTCCTGGGAGAGAATATGGAGAAAGTGGATATTGCACACCTTGAAGCACAACATTTATTAATCTTCCTTCAGCTATTACTGTTTTCCAAATACCTCATTTCAGTGACACTGAGATCTCGCTGTCACTTATGCCTTTACCCTGTATAGTGCGGAGCAATTCAGTTTGAGCCCGATCCTACGCCCACACTATACACCACAATGCTTTCGGGCTTCAGGAAAACCACTTTGAAAAATCACTTAGGAGATGCATTAATGATTAATTTTAGTTATTGCACATACATACACAAATACTTCTGTGAATACAAAAAGCTTCCCTCATAAATAATTGTAGTGCATCAAATTTTGTTCATCTCACTTTAACTGCATATTCTACTACCTTTTTTCCCTTTATTGGATTTATTGGTACATTATGATCTCTTTCATTCATCATTGAGAATTTGTTCCTGTACATGATATATCTTGATTATTTTTTCCCATTCCCTGCCCTTCCTTCAACCTCACACCCCTTATATACATAAGCTTTAGTTCCATTTTTGTCTTTTACCAGTAAATTTTTCTTTTCCTTCTTTATTTTCTCCTGCTCTCACCCCAGTTCTCTTTCCCTTTTGAAGATTTTCTCCCTATTTCACAATGCCTATCATACATTTTTTTTTGAGACAGGGTCTCAAAATTTGTAGTTCAGGCTGGCTCTGAGTTTACTATGTAGCCCAGGCAAGCCTCGAACTCAGCAATCCTCCTGCCTCTGCCTCCCGAGTGCTGGGATGACAGGCGTGAGCCACCACGCCGGGCACTGTGGTATGTGGTATTGATTGTTGGTGGGTGTGAGTCTCCACACCCAGCATTGTATATGGTTACTGGGGATCGAACTCAGGACCTTGCGCTTGCGAGGCAGGCACCAGAACCACTGAGCTAACCCTCTGGCCCCCCATCATACATTTTGAACCTCATTTACACCTTCAGTTTCTCACACTAGAGGAACAATACAGTATTTACATGTTGGTGCCCTATTTATTTCATTTATGAGTATGGCCTCGAGGTACATTGATTTAACTATAAGTGTCTAAAGTTTGTCTTTCTTTATGGCTGTGTAGTACTCCATTTTATAGAAAACTCGCATCTTACTTATCCATTCATCAATTGATGGGTTTGAGGGCTGAGTTTGTTTTCATTTTTATTTTTCTATTTAATCCAAATTTTTCACTACCACTATACTGGTCATTCATACATTCACTCACTGAACATCTGTTGAGAATACAGCGTGTCATCCAACGCTAGAAATTTAGCAAATTGAAGTCCTCTCATCTCTAAGAGTTGACAGCACATAAAGAATGACAAGCTTCATTCATTTATGTGCAAATGGATACAACTGGAGGACACACTAATAAGTGAAATAAATAGATCACAGATATGCAAATACCATATCTTTTCTCTGCTATGAGACCCTGTAGATGTAAATGAGTTCTAGAATGTATGATAGTTTTTGTAAGGAAATTTCCAAAGGGAATTTTGTGTGGGAACATAATGAGGGGAAAGAATAAATATGATTCGGAAAGAAAATGAAAGACCATTTATATAAGGGGTGGGGGGCTGTGGGTGGGTAGGGATGTGGGTAAAAATGAGAATTAACTTGTGTCGTATACTGGTACAAATTCCCCAGTGTTGTCTGTGATTGTGAGCTGTATATAAAATGTACCGATAAATATCTGAAAAAGAAAAAAAAAGAGTTGACAGCACACTGAGGCACCTCTAGCCCACCAAGATCAGCTATCCTCACAACTCTGCTAGGCAGATGTTACTCTTTTTTAATGCCTCTACAATATAGCCCACATGGATAGGCCATCTGGGCTATGTAGATGGTCCAGTTGTCTTTTTAAAATTGGTCATCTGAAAGTCTCTCTTCCAGGACAGAGTAATGCCTGAATTCACCGAGCTTACCTTGTCTCTCAGTTCCTATCTTGACACTTCTTTCCCTCACAGAGAAGTGGTGGAAACATGGATTAACCACTGCCAGGAATTGGTTAGGTCATTGTAAATGATCAGAATATTTTCCTGGCTATAGAGGACCTATATTAGAACTGAGTTTAAGTCTAGTTTCTAGAACTCCCAGCCACGAATTACTTAATCTCTGCAAGCTTCTCTTTCTTTCTCTGTTACACAAAGACAATAATTCCCCTATAGCAGGGGGCCCTGAGAATCAGAGCTCATGCGGCAGGTATTCAGTATTTGTTTGTGTTCCCAGGAACGCCAGTGGAGACCTTATGTATGTAAATTCAACCATCCCAGCTGGCGGTACGGAACACGTGACACTCTATGTAAACTCAACCCTCCCAACTGGTGTGGATCACATGACAACGAATGACAGTTTCCTGGTGATCATGCACTCACTGATACTCATCACTGGCCTGGTTGGGCTGGCAGGGAATGTGGTGGTCCTCTGGCTCCTGGGCTTCTTCGTGCACAGGAGTGCCACCTCAGTCTACATCTTCAGCCTGGCAGGAGCCAACTTCATCTTCCTCTGCAGCCAAGTTGTCATTTGCATGATCTACTTCTTCCACACTTTCTATTTCACCTCTACCTCGGGTGTCCGAGAGCTGCTCCCTGTGCTTCTGTGTTCATACGTCACAGGTCTGAGCGTGCTCAGTGCCACAAGCGCAGAGCACTGCCTGTCTGTGCTGTGGCCTCTCTGGTACCGTCATTACCGCCCAAAACACATGTCAATTGTCTTGTGTACCTTTTTCTGGATCATTTCCTTGCTACTGGGCATCCTTTTATATGGATACTGTTTTTTTGTAGTTGGTTTTTCTTATTATCTGTGTCCTGAATTGTTTGTCTTTACATTTACATGGTTCACCTTTTTACTTGTGATGCTCATTGGGTCCAGTCTGGCCCTATTGGTCAGGATCCTCTGTGGCTCCAGGAAGCTGCCACTGACCAGGCTGCAGGTGACCATCGGGCTCATGGTGCTGGTCTTCCTCCTCTGTGGCCTGCCAATAGGTGTTAATCTATTTGTGGTGTACTGGTTTGTAAATACTCCTGGCCTTGATTATTATGGTATCATTGCTTTCTTTATGTCTTCTATTAACAGCAGTGCCAACCCTATCATTTACTTCTTTGTTGGCTCCTTTAGGAAGCAACATCAGTCTCTAAAATTGGTCCTGGAAAGGGCCTTACAGAATGTAGCTGAGGTGGATATAAATGGAGGGAGGCTTCAGGATAATGTAGAGATGTCAGGATATCTTTATTTTAGCGATTCTGAATCTACAAGTGCTCATTCATAGAAGTGATACTTGTAGAAGATATGACAGCTGATTGCATGAGGTCAATTCCTGGCATAGATATAAAAGATAGGATATAAAACAGAGAGATGCTTACCCATCTTTTTATGTACTGCCTTTAGTTATTTTAACATGACCACAACAATGCTGAAGTGTTATGACACAGGCCACATGCTCATAAAGAGATATCTCCTTAACTCAATTCAAGATTCAAGTTCTTGTTACATTTTAGGTGTAAGGTTTTTCTTTATCTCATAGCATAGAGGGAAGGAAGGAACCAAAGAGCATGAAAAATAAATCATGAAACCAAGTAACACACCTATAGCCTTTTTCAGTGCCTACAAGTGTTATAATATGATGCAATGCAGGAGAATTTGGTTCTCTTCACTATGGAACAAAGCACACATGGAGTCCAGGAGTCAAATAAGGCGAAGGAGTTACCAAAGGCAGGTGGAACAGGAACAGGCTGAATTGCTGGCTCATGAAAAGCACGGGACTAACAACATCTGCCCCACCCTTCTATGCAGAAAACAGTATGGCTGTTGCTTCATTTTCAAACACTGAAGCTCAGTGCCTGACCTAACACGGCCTAAGGGCAAAGGAATCTAGGAAATAAGTTTTGGCTTAGACAAGTTGACACTACAGACCACCACCTTCTACTCATTATTTGTTGTCCATTCACACATCCTAAACCAGAGTTAGTTCTAAACACAGACAATACCAAAGCAGAGCCTTGCCCTACGATGATATGACTCACAACATGCCATCCTCCTTTAAAGTATACATTTTTGAGGGCTGGCTGACCATTTATGAATCTTCTGTAAATCATCTGTTCCATACTGTCAATGTTTTATAAGTTTTCTATTTATATTATTTATTTAAATAATATTTTTATTATACTATTTATTTAAATAATATTTTTATTATATTATTTATTTAAATATATTATATTTATATTATTTACTGGAGTTTTTAATACCATAAATTAATTTATCATTGATCTTTATCTAATGTAAATATTCTTCCCAGTCTATGACTTACTTTATTCTAAAGGTATATTTGGTGAGCTAAAATGCTTATTGTTTATGAAATCTAGTTTAAATTTTTACTTTTATGGTTAGCCTGTTAAGTGTTTAAAACATTTTTGACTCCTTCCAAGAACAAAATATAATTCCCAATGTTTTCTTCTAATAACATATTAATTTCTCTTTTTATAGTTAGGTGAATCTAATTTCAATGTAATTTTTGTAGTATGTACCACGAGGCTTCAGGGCTTCATATTTTTATTTATCCAATTATTCTGGCTTCATTTGTTGATTAAACATCCATTTCTTTCTATTTAGCCTCTCTCTCAAAAACTGTCCTTATAAATGTTTACTTAAATACTACTTAAAGACTTTCAAATATATTCTGTTATTTGAGATTTGGGGCCACATGCAGCCTGCTGCCTGTTTGTGTAAATAAAGTTTTATGGGAACATAGCCATTCTCATGTATTCTTGTGTTGCCTGTGGTTGCTTCCACAGGAGTGAAGTTGAGCCTCATGGTTGTGATAGAGACCATGTGGGTGCAAAGACGAAAATATTAACTATCCTGCCCTTTCTCAAAGAAACGTGGGGCTCTCTGGTGTATTACTGCAACATCACCCATTGTTCTCATGATTGCAACACGTTGTTACACTTTAAATCACCTAAAATATGCCCTTTAACTTTTTTTTCTTTTCAAGATTATTTTAGCCACTTAGGACCTTTGTATTCATTGATAAATTTTGGAAGAAATGATCTGAATCACTACAAAAAATTCTGATTCTTTTTAATGTTCAGAATCTTGGGGATAATCAACACCTTAAAATAAATTATTTTTAAATGGCTAAGTGTGGTATACCTTGCTTTTGTTAGGTAACATTTTCCAGGAAATTTTGTGGGGCTGCTGTACAAGTTTCACTTGCCTTTTGTCAAAATATTTATGTGTACATGGTCTTTTTATTAAATTTTCTCAGAAATACTATGGATATTATATGCCTATAATTTTACTTTATTCACTTATTAGCTCCCCTTGGTGTTTATTGTTTGACTGTATGCATTCTTTGCATTTTGTATTATCATTCAGTTATCAATATGAAATTTAATCTATAGTGAATCGATTAAATAGCCCTAGTGGTATTTCAAATATTTGGAGAGTTTGTACTTACTTTTCTATATTGTATGCTAGTTTTACCTCACTGTACTCAGGGAAACTACCTGAAATTATTTAGTATTTTTAAATGTTTTGAGAATTTCTTTGTGGGTATAATATTGCCTATTTAGGCAAACAGTTCATGTGCATTTGAAAATAGAGTATTTTACAGTTACTGATTACATTGTTCCATATGTCAGTTAAGTCATGTATGTTAATCATATTATAAAGACTCCTATACCTTTCTTCTTTTCCTTTATTAAGAATTCTAAGTTCAAATCACCAATGATGACTAGACATGTTAGCTTTTGGTTCTGTCTACTTTAATTTCTATATTTGAACACACTAGTGACAAAAAACTTGAGCTTATTATGGGCCATGATAACTGACTTTTATCATTATAAAATATCTTTTTTCTTTAATAAAGCTTCTTATTTTAAAGTCTGATTTATGTATGTTATCATAGCCTTACCAAATTCCTTCCTTCCTTCTTTCTTTTCTCTCTCTCCCTCCCTTTCCCTCCCTCCCTCCCTGTCTCTTTCTCTCTGTCTCTCTCTGTCTGTCTCTCTGTCTCTCTCTCTGTCTCTCTCTCTCTCTGTCTGTCTCTCTCTCTCTCTCTTTTTTTCTTTTTTTGGTACCAGGGATCAAACTCAGGACTTTGTGTTTGCCAAGCAGACCCTGTGCCACTGACCTAACTTCCGGGCCTTTTGCCAACTTTAATTTAGGGGTTGGTTGGTTGACCATTTTCTTCAAACATTATTGGTCTTCATATTTAAAGTATGTTTCTTGTAAATAAAACAGAAGAGTTTTGTTTTCCTTTACATGTAATTTAATTATCAATATAGATATTTAAAAATCTGTTATAGTTTTTCACATATGCTGTTTTTTAATCCTCCTTTCTTCCCTTAAGAATTAATAATGTATTTTTATGACTTTTCTCTCATAAATCTTTTAGTTTTACTTTTATAAAATTTTAGCAATTGCTATACAATAGCCTGGCTTAATGGAAATACAATGTGGGCCATATATATACACTCAGAGTTTGTAAAAGTCATAGTAACAATAAACAAGAAAGTAAATAAATTGAACTTACTAGTAAATAACTTTAATAAAATTATATGTATCTTAGTTACCTCCAGTATATCTAAGATATTATCATCTCAACATA
>PVIC010056689.1:0-10873 GCA_004025085.1 Thryonomys swinderianus
GTGACTGCAAAAAAAAAACAGGGGTGGGGGAATAAAACATAAAAGCCATAAAGCATTTTGTTATATGGATCAGGATGAAAATTCTGATAGAAATTTTCTGATAGGGTAGCTGTATTTATGGAATTCCATCAATACCATACTCTGCTTGGATATGTGTAGTACGATACTTTGAAACTCTTTCTCATATATGGGGGGATTGAACCCAAATGTGAACGCCAAGTTTCAGAGATTGAGTCCAGGGCTCTTCCTGCTGACCACCTGGCAATTTTTTTTTTTGGTAGTGGATCAGATGATAAATATTTTAGGCTTTGTGAGCCACATTGTGTCACAGCTACTCAGCCCTTGTAAGAGGGAAACAGCCCCGGGCAGTAGTCAGTATTCAAGTTGGGTAAGTGTAGCTGGCTTTGACAACTCTATAAATCAGGGTGTAGGTGACGTTTGTCTCCAAAACCCTAGAGTGCTGACGTCTGTTCTAGACTCTTCCTCCACTGATTTCCTGATGGTTCCAGATTTCGATGTAGTTGAATGTCCAAGAAACAGGACATTCAGGACAAAGTGAACGTCCTTAGCCTTTGGAATCTGGCCCAGCCTTACGCGTTCACACGGGCTTCCTTCTCCCGCTGTCTCTGTTCTGTCTCTGCTTCCACGTCCTCGGTGTGCCGCCCCTTGCTGAGTACACTCGTCCCCTCGGTCCATTCCCTCTGTGCTGAACGCTTCCTAGACCCTGAGCCCTACTCCGTGTGACAATGACACCAGCGGGTCTCCCCTGACAGACCTTTTCTAGGACAGAGTCCGACTCCCCTTTGGGTCCAGGACACCCGGAGCAGGGCTGAGCCGGAAGCCCCTGTGCCAGCCCCGCGGCAAGCACACGCCTACCTCATAAGTCACCCCGCTGTCCGTGCCAGCGTCCCAGGGGATCAGGTCTTGGACCACCTTCTGGACCCAGCCACACTCCTTGGTGCACAGGTCCTCTGCAGACAGGCCCACGTTCCAGTCGGGACTTGGGCCCATCATGGTCAGGAAGGACATTAAGTGGCGTGTCCTGTCCACTGAAAACTCAGCCGAGGGCGCTGCTCTCCTGGAAACCAAAGGCAGGACCGTCCCGTTAGGAGACGGTGGGGCTGCGCTTTCGAGGGACATCGGGCCCCCCAGCGCCGGAGGATGAGCGCGAGGCAGGCTCTTTGGCCACTGCTGGTTTGTCCTCTGCGGTCTGTGAGCCCCCAGGTGTGCACACGCAGAGCGTGCCCTGCGGCATCACTCCATCCACTCTTCACGCACCCACAGCACTTACTGCTATTTTCTGTCCTTTGGTGATTTATTATTTGGCTCTGAATTGACTGCCATCTCTCACAGGAGTACCAGTCCTGGGAAAGCAGGGCTCTTGCCTGTCTCACCCATGGCTTTCTCCCCAGTGCCCAAGACACTGGCTGGCACAGAGTAGATAACTCAGTCAGGGTTTTTGAGAAAATGAACGAGTACTATGTGCTGTGTGTGGCTCCAGATTTGTGGGATGAAAGAGGAACTCTACCAATAAAAACTGCCCACTGATGTCCCAAGGCTTTCAGTACACATTCTCATCCAACCTTTACCATAGACCTTGGGTGGGGATTATTGATTCCAGTTTACGGGGGAAGATACAGGCTCAGGAGGGTCGTGTAACTTGTCCAAAGTCACAAAGTTAAGCAGCGGAATGGACACCACAGCCCAGGTTGGTATTAGTTCAAGGCAGCGTTCCTCCTGCCATCAGTTTCCGCGTTGTCATGAGCCAGACACCTTTCCACTCCACCGTGCCACCGGAAGAGGCCTCTTTCCTGCGGCCTTCACTGACGGTGAGAGGCGGCCTTGGGGAAGGCCTGGCACCAGGCACACTCGCTGACTCAGCTAGTTCCCTGCTCTCTCCCGTCGGGAGGCAGGGTCCAGCTGGTGAGCCAGACATCTTTGTCTGACAACCTCCAGCTGCTGGAGGTAACAGCCCGGGTCTACAGTTTCAAGGAGCAGCCAGGCTGCGTGGGGTAAACGGTGGCAGCCCACCACAGGGGCTCTGGGGGGACGGTCCCCTCGGTGGCTGACCGCTGCTTTTCATTTCCCCTGTGACGGTGGGGGAGGGAGGCAGTGCGATAGGGTAACTGGCAGTGAAGCTGGAGACGCGGGTTGAAGAGGAGGCTTGCGTGACTCTACAGCCCAGGCTGCTCATTATGGGGACCCTTGGCTGGAGACCAGCGGGTCTTAGGCCAGCTGTTCCAGCCCAGCTGTCTGGGAGACCCTGGGCCGTCTGTTGGGACCAGCTGCCACTTTCTGCCCCCACCAGGCCCCAGAAAGTGCTGACCGCAGACCTGGTGCGACCCGTGAACTAGATGGTTGGGCTTTGGCAGCCAGGAGGGCCCTAACGCTGTGGAAGAGGAGGAAGAGCCCTGTCTCGGCTCCGTCTCATACAGTTCTGGGTTTTCAGTTCTCAAATCTTCCTGTGTCTTATGTCCAACTCTTTAAACCAGAGATCACCCGTGTCCCCCGCAAAGGGTTATTGTGGGTATTAAGTGGGCCAATCTGCACAGGGTAAGTTTTAGTCCAGGATCCGGTGTCTGAGCTGTTACTACTATTAGAGGTTCGACCTTCCGAACCCAAATATCCAAAAGCCAAAATGCTTCAAAATCCAAAGGATTTCACCATCGACCTGATGATGCTTGTGAAAAGTTCCATGAAACTCCCATCTCACACACATAGTTAGTTAAGATTATATGACATTGGCTTCAGGCTGTAGCCCAAGTGGAACCGGAGGAAGACCCAGCGCCCCCACTGCTGCCTGTGCAGGGCTTGGAGCAGGAAGGAGAAAAGCTTGTCCCAGCCCTGGCTTCGGAGGGTCCCAGCAGCTCGGTGGCCTGGTGCTGCCTCTCCGCTTCCCCTTCCCCCTCCCTGAAATACATGAATTAATCTAGGAAATGAATAGAGCTCTTGTGCTTTCCTTGACCTTCAAGTTTAATTAAAAATCTCTTGAAAGTATTTGTTACTTCTGTTGTAAAGTAGTTATTTAAAATAATGAAATGGACAAGAATACATGTACGTTTTCTTTAGGAAATGCCACATCAGACTGGAGTTCTTTAATTTGTTCGAGGAACAATAAAAGTTATTATTCTTGTATGTCATGTCTTCTAAGACAGGACATTTTGCTAATATGATTTCATTTTTCTATCTAGGATTTAAATCTGAATTGGTTTTCTAGCAAAGAAAATTTGCTAAGGAAATCTAGTCTTATCATAAACCATAGTATAGATAAAGAATAGTAACCAAAAAGTATAACATTCAAAGTAAAATAGAAATGTAAATCAGTGGGCAAAAGTCAGAGAATCCAGAAGCACAAAGACTTACTCAAAATGGTACACAAATTAGGGTGAAAGGGAATATTAAGTATCAAGTGGGTTTGGGCTAAGTTAGGAAAAAACAGGATTCACATCTAACATCACAGGACAAGTGAGAATAATTAATAGCAAACAAATCTAGAGTCAGATAGAAAACAGCCAGATCATAGAAAATCTGTTAGAGAATTACTTTTCTCTGCTTTGAAATAATAAAAGCAGTCAAAAGAAAAAATTAACTAATTGAATTATATATTGCTAAAACATCTGCATAATGAAAACAGAACATGTTCAATGTTCTGTCAATCTGAAATGCTCCAGAATCTGAAACTTTGAGCACCATGTGACACCATAGATGGAACTTCACACCTGACCTTGCGAGATGGGTCACAATCTGATGCACGTGAATCAAGATACCGCATCAAACCACCTTCGGACTGTGCATATAAGGTGTGGACACCGTGCACAAGAATTCAGTGTTGAGACTTGCACACTTTCTCCCAAGAAATCTTATTGTGGACATACAAATATTCCAACGACAACAAAAAAATCTGAAATCCCAGACACCAACCACTCTTTGTTTCCAAACATTTCAGATAATAGACACTCAACCCATACCTCAATTATAGGGAAAAGTGGCATGGTGACCTGTGTGTCCCCATCAAATGGAACTGGTGAAGTGTTTGTTACATACAGACTTAACCCAAGTTGGTGAGAAAAACATCATAATCCCAACAAAGGAAGGCTATGATCAGAAGGTCCACACCAGAGAAATGGAAAGAGGGAGACCCTGCCCATGTGCCCTCTGGTCACATTCCTGAAGGCAGCGAGGTGTTCAGAAAGAACTCGGAGCTGGAGCAGACGGCGGTTGGATTTGAGTGTTGGTTCAGCCATTATTTTTCAGGTACCGAACAGAGGCTTTTACTTCACCTTCCTTTGCAGATACTACATCTGCAGAGTGTGCACATCGCCAGACTTATCCCAGGGTTGGATGTGAGGAAACTGTCTCTTTAGGATCAACACAAACTAGGACTTAGTAAAAGTTGATTGTTCTCATGCAACTTTTCCAAATAAAACTTCCAAGAGCACCACGAAATAAAGAGGTAATAAGTGATTTTTATATTTCCTCTGGAGATCTATGCTCTCACCCTAAGTTACCAATACACACCAGGAAGATTCGGAGAAGAGTTTTTGAACCGTTCTTTAGCGGCATTCAGTCTCTCTATTCTAATACAGTACTCCCCATTTCATACTTGCAGAAACTCAACTCAGTCGCGAGGGGGCGCTCAAGCCATTCATTAGACTGATGAACAGGGTGGGTGGAGAAAGGTTTGAGTGAGGTTCCTGTAGCAAAGAAAACCCAGGGGGGCATCTAGGACTCCAGCCCCGTCTGGACACTCAGACCTGCCAACAGCTCCTGTGGCCCAAGGCTAGTCTGACTACCATCCTGAAGATATGGGTGGACTTCATCGAGTGCTGTCGGAGATGCTGAAACGTAAGCTTTGATTTAAGGCCTCTGACTTCCTGGTCAGAAACCGTGGCGTGGGATTTCTGTATTCCTTTGGCCTCCCCAACATGGACCACTGTGTCATCAAAGGTTAACTCAGCCTCGTGGCTTGGAAAAATTTAAGGAGACTACAGTCCTTTCCAGGACTCATTCTAAGAAAGGGAACGAGTAATTCTCAGCATTCAGACCATACCATAGGAACTGGCTGATGGAAATTCAGAACTGATCTGCAGGAAACCTGGGCACTTCCCAATTAGGGGCCAGCGGAACTGGTGGAGGATACAGGGTTTGCTCAGAATCCATCTTTCCCGTCTCTACCTGAGCGCTGGGTTGTTGGAGCTGCAGCTTGATTTACTGAACCGAACAAGTCAGCAACTGATTTGTTCATTCACTGCTGTCCTTTGAGAAGAGGTGCTGGGGATAGAGATGAAGATCATTGAGAGGCAAGTCAGTTTCCACGGGCAGGACCTTGCGAAGTAGGTCACCCTGGCTTTGCACTGGGCTGAGGGAGGCTGGAATCCCATTAACCTCCATTGAGCGGGCCAGGGAGGAGGGGCCAGGCTGCTTCGCAAAACAAAACTTGGCTTCGTGTGGGCGCCCTCATTTGACTTCCTAATGAGATTTGGGAAGAGGAAAGGGGAGCCTAGGCTATGGGAAAAATCAAAGGAAAATTCCTTTCCCTGAACAAGCTGGTGGCACAGAGTGGAGAGGTTGTGGGTGTTTGGGAGCTCTGCAAGTTTGCCACCAAGCCCTTTTCTTCTGCTGAGGTTACAGGAAATCTGCGGGAGGGGTGAGGTATGAGAAGGAATTCCAAAACACTTCCATTTTTCAAGAAATGGCTTCCAGCTCGAAAAAAACAAAGGCAACTACAAAAAAAAAAAAAGCTCCATTGAGTTTTACCTGCTTGGAGTGACAGTTAAATGGTAATGTTTTGTGTTGACCTGATGGGGGAATTTGGTTCTGTTCTTGTCCAGTTTGGTTTGCGACCAGAATTAATGGAGAGAACTGAGTATTTGAACTCAGCTACCACTGGAAGTCAGCATAAAATTCTTGCCCTGAAACTCCAAGCTATGTAGCTAACTAGGAACTTATTTCTATCTGGATTTCTTGGGGGTGGCAACTAGGTATGGAACTCAGGGATTTTGTGCTGAACTACATTCCCAGACTTTTTTTTTTTTTTTTTTTTTGAGACAGGGTTTCGCTTTGTAGTTCAGGTTGGCCCTGAGCTCACTATGTAGCCCAGGCAAGCATAGAACTCAGCAATCCTCCTGCCTCTGCCTCCCGAGTGCTGGGATGACAGGCGTGAGCCACCACGCCCAGCATTGTGGGGTGTGGTACTGATTGCTGGTGGGCATGGGTCACCACGCCCAATGTCATATCATTGTATGTGGTTGCCAGGATTGAACCAGGGACCTTGCGCTTGCTAGGCAGGCGGTGGAACCACTGAGCTAAATCTCTGGCTCTTTTTTTTTTTTTTTTTTTTTAAATTTGAGACAAGGTCTCAGTCATTCAGCTTGGGGTCAAACTTTTCTGTCCTGTTTCAGCCTTCTGGAATACTGGGATCACAGGCACACACCACCAGGCCGGCTTTCTATCCAGTTACTTTGGAGACATCTTTACAACATAATTGTCAGAACTGATCTCCTGGGCTTTTCCACCGAACTTCACTGAACGTCCCAGTCGTCTGGGTGGAGCCACCAGTTCCTGTTTGGATTAGCTGCACACCTCGGGAGCACCCGCCTGCTCCGTCTCCCTCACGCTCCAGAGCCCTCACGGTAGCGGCGCTGCCTAAATGCAAGGCCGCGTCGGGACCCTCCCTCCCGGTCCCTGCGGGCCTCTCGTCCCCCCTCCCTGAGCTGCCGCCTCTCTGGTCCAACCTCGTCTACCTTTTCACACTGCAGTCAGAGTGTTATTGTTTTCTAAATGCAAATCTGATCTTATCACCCTTCTGCTTAAAATGCTTCAATGATTCCCCATTCATTTTAATGAAAACATCCCAATTTTTAATGTTGCCCGGCTTGGTCCCACACCAAGTTCATCTTTGATGTCTGGATCCAATGACAACCAAGTCTTCTAGGACCTGAAGTAGCTTCTCTTTCTGCTTCAGATGGGGCCTTTGCACACAATGGTCTCTCTGGGTTTGGACAATGTTCTCTCCTCTTTTGGTCCTTTATTTAGTCAACTGATTCCATAGATTTTGACCTCATCACAATTTCCTTGAAGAACTCAGCTCTGACTCCTCTCCTCTCTGACTTGTCCTCTCATACACTGTCACGGAACCTTATCTCTTTCTTTTACAGTCACCTCACATTTATTTGCATGACCATTGCCTAAACAGCTCCCTAAATGTAGGCTAAATGTAAGCTGCACGAGGCACTGACTCTGTGCGGCTCCCATAGGACCTTTCGTGGTATAGTTTGACAGGAGATCTTCCATAACCATTTGTTGAATTGATGGAATGTTTCGGTCACCCTTGATGGAAGGAAATAGGGTAAGTGAAAGATTTTTACTCCATTTATTTTTGAGGCAGAATTCAGATAATCCATTGTGGCCACACTGTTAATTTCATGCTGTTCAGAAGCCCGACTAGAAGCTATGTGTGTCTTGACTAATTAAAAAGCAAGAAAATGAACAGGTTGTTACAGTAAAGAATATGAGCATTACAATCAGCCAGCTGGATATGGCTGATTCTAGTTCCGCTCTTGATGGAGCTGGATGGTGACACTGAACCTGTTGTGTAAGTTCCAAGTCTCAGTCTTACCATTTATAAAATGGATCTACTGCCAAGGAACACCACAGGATTATGCCAGTTAACCCAAGTGCTACGAGGGTCCTTGGGCACGTAAGAGATGCTCAGGGTGAAAATATTTCCCTATCTTTTCTTCCTTTGATCTCTCCTTCCTTTCCTCTCTTTCCAAAATGTACATTGCTTTGTTTATATTTTGTCTACCCTGTAAGGACTCCTTAGTGATGTAAAAGCCGGCACCCACAACTATGGGCTAGATGCCCCTCACCTGTACCTGTCCTGGCCCACCTGCACCTGCCCTCTTTGAGGGCCGGGGATGAGGGTTCTTCGCAGAGGGGTCTTGGGGCCTGGAAACTGGGAGAAACCAGACAGAGACCCGCACGGCCTGAGCAAATACATGTTGGCTGAGCTGATTGCTAATTGGTGTCAGTTTTGCTAAAGGAGCCGAGGGTGGGTTCGCGGGGTCCTTCCTGGTGAGATGGAGTAGGACAGCCAGGGCTCGGTCAGCAGGAGGCGCTGGGGCAGCAGGTCCTCCTGCCTACGGCGCTTCTCACAGAGGGCAGGTGCCTCGGGGCTGCTCGGTTTCCTGCTGCCTGTGGGGCGGGCTCCCTCAGAGAAGGTCAGAGCAAGCCAGAGATCTCGGCAGGCCGAAGCCCTCCGCGCAGCCAGCTGGGCTGACCGCACAGCAAAGCTGTCTTCTCCTCTGCCTCCGCCTTAAGCCTTAAGCCCCGCGCCTGGGCCAGTCCTGACCAGCAAGGAGTGTTCTTCCGGCCGGGCGTGTAGTCCTGCGTGGAGCCTTTGCTGACCTCGCCCGCCCAGTCTGGGCCATTCTGACGCTTATGCCCCTGGAGTGCGCAGGGCCCCACGGTGACACTGATGTGTCCTGTGTATATGGTGGCATCGGGATTTATGCAAAGGGCAGACCTGGAGTGCGGGAACTCTGGGTATTGTCTGTCTCTCTCTTGAGTACAGACGGCGGGGACTGTGTGTAGGGCTGGCACACGGCAGCTGTGCACAGAGCTGGTAGCTGTTGAATGGGTAAGTGGGCAGGCCCCAGGATGGTGGCAATAGCCTTCCAGTGCCGGCTAGCACGTGTGAGTGCTCCCCTCTGCCCTGCTCTGGGAAATCTTCCTTTCCATGGCCTGTGACTTTTTCTATCATCCTGCCTTTGCCTTTTTGCCAGCTGAGTGGGATCTCATGCATTCCCCTTGTTGTTGCTGTTGGCGTCAACCCTTGCTAATGGCTGCAGACTACTCCAGAGAGGGGCTAGCTGAGCCGTTTCTCATGAGTTTTCCTTAGAGGATTAGAAGAAACCAAAGCTTGTGAGAGGAGCTGCGCAGGATTCAGGGTGGCCAGGGTGAGGTGCAGGTGGGGAGCCAGAGGCGGCAAGCCCACGGGAAAGGGTGCAGGAGGCAGAGTGTGTCCATAACCACTGTGACCTGTCCTCCCTAACCAAAGTCCTGGAGGCTAAGGGTAACAGACAGGTCCAGCTTCTTAAAAAAATAATTCTGGTAGCAATATGGATGAGGAATTGGACTGGGGAGACTATGGAAGAAGGAAGAGATGAAGTGTCCCAGGCAAGAGAAGACGGTGGTGGTTTGAACTAATGGCAGACGGGGTAGACAGGGACTAGTTTATGAGAGAATAAGAAAGTAAAAGCAACAGGACTTTGGGATGCCCAGTGCTTTTGGAGTGGAAGAGAATGCGGCAGGGAACATGACTGTGTGAAGGTGACGGGTTCCATTTTGGTTATAATGAGTTAAAGGACACATGGGCCATCCACAGAGAAATGCCTGAGAAACTGATGAGTGAAATGGATGTATAACATACTTGCCATCTATCCCACCACCCTTCCATCCCTCCATCCATCATCTGTCCATCTGTCCATCCATCCATCCATCCATCCATCCATCCATCCAGGGGAATGGTAGTTTGAGAACTGCTGGCATGTTTCTGGTCACCAACCTCCAGGGCAAGGGTGTCTCCAAGGAATAGAGCATATTGCAGAGAGATGGGGACTGAGAATGGGGGTTAGGGGAAGCCCACCTTTCCACGAGTCATACTCACTAGAGAGAGGACACTGTATGATCCGAAACTAAATGGAGGTTTGATCGATCAGGGATGGGCTTGGCTGAGGACCACATTCCTGAGGCACGCCCGACACGCCACACGTGAGTTGTATCTAACCTGCTGGTTCACCTGAGAGGTAACACTGACTCTAATACCATGAATAGTATGTGGTAGGCATTAAGTAGGCAGCTCCCAGTACAAGGTGAGGACCGGCCTTGGGCACTAGTTTATGAGATAGTAAGAAAGTAAAATCAATAGGTTTTTGGGAGGCACAGGGCCGGGGGCTGTTTGCTACTTACACGTTGAGAGGCTGCCAGGCTGGCCACTGGGCCTTGGCTTTGATGACAGTGAGGACCTCATCACTCTGCAAAAAAGAACCACAGATGTTTAGTGAATTGGACTGGGCTTGTGGGAATACGAGGGATTTGACAGTGACATTGTCCACCTGCTGTGAAGACTCTACCTGGATAGGTGAGTACCTGCCTTTCTCCATAACGGAGAAACCCTGGACCTCAGCAACACCAGGAGGCGCCACTGTGGGTTCAGGGCACCTGGTAGGCCCAGACAATGATGAGCCCACAGAACCACCCTGCCCTCCAGCCTGGCCCTCTCCCTCTGGAACCAGAGCTCTGAACCTCAACATCCCCTTGCTGGCCAGACTTCTACATCTCATTCAGCCTGCGCAGCACAGGCATTGTCTGTCCGGGCCCTGAGTGGGCCTGCTCCGGCCAGTGTGGTCAGCAGGTGCGGCAATGCCGCCAAGACCTGAGGACTCCCTCCGAGACCTGGTCCCTCGGACACTGGGGCCGGAGCACAGCCTGGCCTCCGGCCACCCTGGCCCACTCTTGGGATTCTGCTCTGTTTTGCGTTGGACAATGTACAGAATGTGACTGGAGCGTGGAGAACCTAAAATAATTTTTATAGGAATAATTCGATAATTGACATTTTGAAAGAGAGCAGTAAAATTCGAGCCTCACTGATCTCACTTAGCTTTGAGATTGAGTTGGGTGTTTACTTTTAGTGTCACACTATGGTTCACCGGTGACAGGATGTCTGAGGGCTTAGGGGAGTCCACGCTGGCTTTGGGGTGGGCTTTCCCCAGACTGGACGTGCTGGCCTCGAGGTCCCCCTTCCTCTGCCTGGGCTCAGACACTGTCTTCCATTATGTATGGAAGCCTCCAGAACATCACCAGCTGGGGA
>PVIC010056690.1:0-10881 GCA_004025085.1 Thryonomys swinderianus
CAAGTTTAGCTGTCTGTAAGTGATGTAATATCTACCTTAAATATCATTGTACACAAGTCCATGTTAATCACTTTATCAGAATATATTTTAAAAACGATTATTTTCCATAATGAAGGACACTGAAGGTAAAGAATAAATGTGAAAACTATTATTTTTTCACCGTGTTTTGACAAAGTTTTCAAGTTTATTTGATCACATTTAAACATTTAATTAAATGTCATTAGGGAAATTTAAAAATTCATAGTAAATCTAATGCTAAAACAGTAACCACCAAAAGCAATATTGTTCAAACTACTGTGGATATTAAAAATAACAAAGATTTTTTTTTTTTTTTTTGAGACAGGATCTCGCTTTGTAGTTCAGGCTGGCTCTGAGCTCACTATGTAGCCCAGGCAAGCCTGGAACTCAGCAATCCTCCTGCCTCTGCCTCCCGAGTGTTGGGATTACAGGTGTGAGCCACCACACCCGGCACTGTGGTATGTGGTATTGATTGCTGGTGGGCGTGAATCACCAGGCCCAGCATTGTATGTGGTTATCAGGGATTGAATTCAGGACCTTGGTGCCAGAACCACTGAGCTAACCCTCCAGCCCAACAAAGAAATTTTTTTTAAAAAACCTAGCACTTTGGGAACCTCCTACAGACTAATTCATGTTGGAAAATTTTTCCAATACTCCCACATTTCCCTTCTCATGTATTACATAGATCAGTGAGGCTGGATACAAGGTCAATTCTCAAAAATCATAGCCTTTGTTTACATGAAAAACAGACTCATTGAGAGGGAAATTGAAGATTGAATTCCTTTCACAATAGCATCCAAAAAAATGAAATATCTAGGAATCAATCTAACAGGAGGTGAAGAACCCCTACTCTGAAAACTACAGCACTTTGAAAAAGTGGGTAGAAGATAGCAAAAAATGGAAAGATATCACTTGCTCCTGGGTAGGAAGAGCCAACATGGTCAAAATAGCTCTACTCCCACAACTATTATATACATTCAGCGCAATCCCAGTTGAAATCCCATATTCTACAGATCTAGAGAGAAGTATCAAAAAATTCACCTGGAACCTCAAAAGACCTAGAATATCAAAAGGAATTCCAAACAACAAGGACGTGGCAGTGGGTATTATGATCCCCAACTTGAAATTGTACTACAAATGTAATAAAAATGGCATGGTACTGGCAAAGTAAGAGACCTGAGGATCAGTGGGACACCAGAAACAACTTCAGATACACTAAGCCACTTCATCTGTGACAGACGACCCAAACATCCTCAATGGAGGAAAGTCAGCCTCTTTAACAAATGGTGCTGGAAAAACTGGGCTTTAACCTGCCAAAGACTAAAGCTAGGCCTATCTCTTTCACCATGTACTAAACTAAAATCAAAGTTCAATAGAGACCTAAATGTTAAAACAGAAACACAAAACCTGCTGGAAAACAGGTTAGGTAAAAGTCTTAGAAACATTGGCTCAGGAAAGGCTTTATGTACAAAACCTCTATAGCACGAGAATTACCAAATATTTCTGTAAGTACCTAACATTCCTATTCACTCTAAATATGCTTGGTTTTGCTTTAGTGTACACCTATGAAAGGTACGCATGGGCATATATTCATTGAGTGCCAGTAGGTCCTTAACACACTCAGCTAACAAACACTTATTAAGTGTCAGTGCTTGTTACAAAACCATAGAGGATAATTTATTCTCACCAATCTCACAGTTGGTATTTAATCTTTAGTATCGGTGAAATCTCTAAAGTGAAATGCAAGGCCCTGAAAAAATTCATAATAGTATATTGTTATTTGAAATTATATTAATGCACAATGCAAATTGGCCCTATTATTTAAGCTTGTTTAAAAAACCCAGTAAAACTCTAGTATACTTAAAATTTTATCAAAAAGGTATAAAACAGATCCCTCAAAATAAATTTTTGCATTCATTTCAAATGACATATTCAAAATATTCTTCATGTTTAAAATTTTTATCCAAAATTAAGCATGCACTTATTCATCAGACCATAGTAAATATTATAACTCTGTTCCATGGGTTTTTCCATGTATCTGTATATGAAACATTTGGGAGACTGTATGAAAAATCCTTAGGAAACTCAATGACATTTCACACACTTCAGTGAGTGAACTTGTTTGCTTTCTGTCAAGAAGATTTTTTTCCCCCACAGGGTAAATAGATTTAAGATATTATTGCTTTTGTGAAAAATGAAGATATTATATCATGGCACTCTGAGGCAGTATGTCTTACCTATTCATATAGATCACTGATTCTAAAGACCTTTCCCAATCTAGATAAGAATTTTTCAAGTTTTAATCAGTGAAATTTTCAATACAAAATCAGAAAGTAGCTTACTGCACAGTTTTGATACATTGCTCATGAACATGAAAGATATGTACCTTACTTTGCTTTAATATGGCCTTTCAGATGAACATTTGAATTGGGTAGAAATGGTTTTGACATGTACTTGAAGGCTATAAATGCTGCAAGTGACAGCTTTTAATCAGCATGATAAATAGCAAAGGTCTGTAAATGGTATCAAATAATTTCTAAAAATGAAAACTAATTTTCCACACCCACTGCTAGCAAATTTGTCAACTACAGTTTGACGGAACCAAAACATCTGCTCTTTGAAGCTACATGCGAGCTCTCAGTAAAATGATGCATTATTTTGTTTTTGGATATACATTTGTCTCATTTCTAATTTAGTATATTTATGAAGTTCTGCAAGAAGTTGCTGATTGAAATTCTGTGTAGTTATAGGCAGAAGATTTGCTGATTTACTTTTAAGTTTTATTTTGTTTTTTTCATAATTCTCTGTGCTTTAGAAGTATAACTGCTTTTTCACTTTGATGTTTCAAAAAGTTAATATATATTAAAGTAGTGTTACAATAAACTGAATTTAATAGCTTCAAGATAGTACTATTACAAATTATTAATGTAATATTTATAATATAAAATCAAGGGAATATTAGCTTCTAAATTAAAGAAGAAAATAAGTCACAGACTTGAAAAAATTTACAAAACACTTGTTAAAAGTTTTGAATATAATATACAAAAATCTCTTAAATTTACAAGAAAAAAATACAATTTAAAATGAGCAGAGACCCTGACAACAAAACAAAGTATATGTTCAAAACGAAAGCCAAGAGCCAAAATATCATTTCCGTTGTGCATGGTATGAAAAATGCCTGCTAATTAAAAGTACTTCTTTAAACATATTAAAATGGCCAGGCATGGTGGCTCAGGCCTATAATCCCAGCACTCGGGAGGCAGAGGCAGGAGGATGGCTGAGTTGGAGGCTTGTCTGGGCTACATAGTGAGCTCAGGGCCAGCCTGGACTGCAAAGCGAGACCCTGTCTCAAAAAAAAAGAAATTAAAATGATCAGACATGAAAACACCAGCAACACGCACTCATAAGGGGGTCAACAACAGGGACTCTCTTTCATAGCCAAAGGACACACAAAAATAGTGCTCTCACTTTGAAACACAGTTCCACAGTGTCATGTAGAAACATGTCCTTATCCTGTGATCCAGCAAGTATACTCCTTCCTATTTACTCTAATGAACTATCTGTATCCACAAAAGTCCCTTTAGATATTTATGGCAACACTGGTCACTGTGGTGAAAACGTGGAAGTAGTTGGGTAATTCTTCAGTGGTGAATACCTAAATCAATGGAAATATGTGTAGAGTATGGAATATTATTCAGTACTGAAAGTAAGTAAAGTGGTCAACCTGTAGGACACAGAGTAAATTAAAAAAAAAAATACATAACAAAGTCAAAGGACACAAAAGAGGCTGAGATTTTTTTTTTTTTTTTTTTTTTTGAGACAGGGTCTCACTTGTTAGTTCAGGCTTTCTCTGGGCTCACTATGTAGCCCAGGCAAGCCTCCAACTCAGCAATCCTCCTGCCTCTGCCTCCTGAGTTCTGGGATTACAGGCGTGAGCCACCACGCCCAGCACTGTGGTATGTGGTATTAATTGTTGGTGGGCGTGAGTCTCCACGCCCAGCATTGTATGTGGTTACTGGGGATTGAACTCAGGACCCTGCGCTTGCAAGGCAGGCGCCAGAACCACTGAGCTAACCCACCAGCCCGAGGCTGAGATCTTTGAAATTACTGCTATGTAACACTGACAGAAAGAGGAAATCATGGAGACAGTTCAGTGATCTGTTGTTTCCAAGATCAGAGAGGGACAAATGGCTACACAGGGCACAGAAAGTTTTAGGGACTAAAACGATCCTTTGTAACTCTACTATTTCGGAGGATGGCTTTATAAACTCGTCAGTTCTGCACAGCGCACAACACCTGAAGCACACCCCTCAGAGAAACACAGCCTTGGTAGAATACCTACATGGTAATGTAAGTTCATTAGAGATAAGAAATGCAGAAGGCTGGTGAGGTACATTTAAGTTTCAGATATAGATGATGGAGGATATTGTGAGTCAGTAGAGACAAAAGGCATTTGCTATCCAATGTAGTTTTTGTCCAGTTTTATTTGAAAATTATAATTACCCTAAATATAAAGTTAATGAATCCCTTAAAACATAGATATTTCATTTTTGATTAATCATTTTGGGGATATGAAGGACCTACTGCAGACCTGTGCCAGGAACAGCCAAGGCATAGCAGTAGCCCAAAGCATGTTTCCAAGTGAGGATTTTCGAGAAACAGGACTGATGAGACATCAAAGCAGATGAGTCATAAGTGATCATCTCTAGCCAGAAGGGAACTGCAGTCACAATTACATGGGCATTCCATCTCCTTCCAGTCAGTAGTGCCATCAGCAAGAACAGAAAAACAAGAAATGAGGTCTAGAATGTATGACAGGTACTGTGAAATAGGTAAAAGGGAAAGGGGGATAGGGGAAAGTAAAGATGGGAAAGAAAAAGGTAACAGTAAAAGCAAACAAAAACGTGGAGACACGGTTTATGTGTATCGGAGTTTGGGAGGTAAGAGGGAAGGCAGAGGAATGGGAAAAAGATGAGAAGATATATCATGTACAGGTACAAATTTTTAATGCTGAATGTGATCATTATGTATATGTAAAGTATACTAATAAAGTCAGTTTTAAAAGAAAAACAAGAAATGGTTGCAAGAATGTTGGTAAAATAAAGAACCCTTCCTTAAAATTTGTTAGAGAGGATGAAAGTTAGGTCAGACTATATGGACATCTGTATGGAGATATCTCTAACAATAAAAATATAATCGCCAACTGTACCATTTGTTGGTATATACCTGAGGAATCTAAAATCAACATAATATAAAAATATTTGCATATTCATTGTTATGATGACACAGTTTATAGTAGCCATGATACAGAATCAACCTAGGCCTTTATCAGTTGATCTATTTCTGAATCTATATCATATGTGTGTGTGTGTGTGTGTGTGTATCCATGAAATTGAGTAACAAGTCAGCTTCAGCAAGCCAGTTATTGCCAAGCATATGGAAAAAATGACATGAAATTAGAAGGAAAACTATTGCAGAAAAAAAAAAGAAAAAGAGAACATGAAAATAGGGAGGGAAATAGTAGATATATGTAATAAAAATGGTTAAAATGTTTCTGCTTAGGTTCTTTTTTCACTTTTTAGTGAAATATTTTTGTTTGATACAGATTTCAATTTATGTAAATCTCTGGTCACATTTTTCCCACTAAAAAACTTTCCTGATTACATAACAGAAAAAAACATTTCACACATTATTATTTTAATTGCATTCCACTTCATACATTAAAAATCCTTCAGAGCATCATATATTTTACATGCTTCGATGTTTGTTTCATAGTCCGTATTATTCATTTTTTAAAAGTTCCATTCAGAGAGAAACTTTTATAAAATGGTACTTCTTATCTGAATAGTTATCTGAAAAATATACTATTTTAAAACTTATTAAGCAAATTATTATTAAACAAATTTATCAATTCAGTAATTTTATATTTGTTTACTAAAAAATTATATATGTATGCAGAATTAAGTACCTAAGGGAATGTTTTTTTCACCTATTTATTTGTTAACCATCTACACTCAACTTACTTCAATATGGGCCATCCTCCCAGCACAAAAATCTTAATTTTATCCATTGTTAAATCATGAGCATGCAAACTGGAATTTATAGACAATATACAAAATTATATAAAAGAAGGATCTACAACTATCAGTACCTTCTATGTAGTTATTTACTCAGTTGTATCTAGGTTATATTTACCTACATAGTCTACAGAATCACTGCAGGCTCACTTTAGAATCTTCTTCAGCATATCTAATATGTGGTGAGGTTTCTCAAGGCCACAGTGCATTCCTCTTCTCATTCTATATGTAATTCCTAAGGCTCTTCATTAATTTCACTTGTATGGTAATGATAACTCATCTAGATATATCTAAACATATTGAATAACTGTCAAAGATCATTTCTTTTGATTTCTATTTAAATTTCTCCCATGAACTCAAATATTTTGTAACATTTGTTAGTAAAAATATGTATATTGACACAAACAGTAACATATAACTGTTTCAAATTTAGTGCTGACTACAAGAGAAGAAATAGTGATTATATCATTCATATTTTATAGTATAAATACATAATACATAATCATACCATGTGTATTACTATTTTATATTTATATTACAATTATGCTCACTCTAATATATGTTGATTTTGAAGAAAGTGACAGTATTAATGATACATAGATTACATTAATATACATCTTAAATTGTGCTATTCTGCTTTAAACTTGAGTCTGAAGCACATTTTTTCCCTTGTTCCTGACATCCTCAGTAGTTTTGAGCTTTCTCTTGCTGAACTCTTCTTTCTTCTCAGAAGATAATTTGTTGAGCTGTTATTGTTTAAATAATATCTACACCAGTTTCATTCATACCTGCGCTTTCAATACAATAAAATATTGTTCTTTGGTGATAACGTTACTTTTCTGTGTCTGTGACTAGAAGCCGTGCAATGCACTACACAGTAATGAACTCAAGTCTTTAGAAACAACCTGGGAAACAGACACAGAACTGGGGCCAGACAGATCTGATCACTATTTTAGCATCACGTAAGCCATCAAGAGGAAGCCGGTGTGAAACCAGGCCATCTGCTTTTGACCTCCACAGCAAACAGCCTCTCCGTAAAACCTGTGCTGTTCATAGAACTTTGCCTCTTAGTAAAAAAAAAAAAAAAACTTCCAAGTTCACTGCAGCATAATTTATCAGTTTCCTGAAATACAGAGGAAAAAAAAAAAAAAAAAGACCTGTCTAGTAAGTTGCAAGCTGAGCACAGAGAAATGTGGCTGTTCCTAGGGTAAAATGAGAAATCATATTCTCAGGAGGTTAATTATTGTAAATTAGAAGCCTTCAGTAGTCTGAAAGCATCAGGAAAGAAATAGTAGACTAATGCTGATAAAGTCTCGTGGGTCCTGAAGGAAAGTGCTTTATATTGACACTAATGAAAATATCAGAAGTAACCATGATTCAAACACTTAGAAATTTCACTTTTCAGCATATTAAGAATTCAGTCAAATAAGGCTCAAAAGAGCTTCAGGATTACAAAGTTGAGTGAAAGGATGATTCTTTAATACAGACCAAAACTTCAGGGAAATCATTCTCTGTATAATATGTACTTCCTGAGAAAAATTTTAACTTTTACTTTTCTTAATTGGACTATGTATATTTTTATTATTTTAAAGTTAAACATTGAGTATAAAAGAGCATTGCTTTATTTCAGGAGCTATGGATATTTTATATGACTGCAGGTTCCATCTAGTCTGATCTATTGTTCTGATAAAAATCAGAGAATAGATGATTTCAGGGAATATGAGTATAGTCTCATTCTATCTTCTTAGAGTCATATATAGTTCTTCCTATAGTCTATCCACTACTGTAGTTTTCCCCAAGTTAAACAAAAACCCTAAACATTCTCCATATATTGTTCAGTGCAAAATTATATTGGAGTCTAATTTGTATAGTACTATATGAAATGTCATTATCCAGATTTAAAAAAAATATCATGACTTTAAACTCATGTTGAATAGTTTCACATTTACTAATGACAGTGAAAAAGCTAATAATCTAAACCACTAAAAATGGAGAAATGTTATTCAAGTGGCAGTATACATAATTTCTTAATTTTTTCTATCATTTAAAAATAGCTTAGTGTGATTTTCTTAAATTACAATGACACATAGGCTAATCATAGACTATTCATAATATGTAGAATATCAGTGGTAGTGAAAGTATTCATCAGACAAACATGATGATTTCTTTAAAAAATGATGATTTTCACCTTTTTCTCTCTGTACTGTTATATAAATTTTATATCTGCATTTTTAAATAATACCATTCTTTCAATAATTAAGTCAACAATGGCATTAACTAGCAGTTTAATATAGCAGCAAAAGTCTATATGAGCAAACATACGTTGATTATTAAGAGGAAGCAATTGTTACATAGTTTTATAAGAAATGATTTCTTTTTACACAAATTATAATCCTTGAACATTTAGAGAAATGAACAAGTGAATTGTCTGTAAACTCATTAGTTATAGGATACAACTTAAATGTTTTTTCATTTTTTATATATATAACTGGAGGCAATGATCTAGAATATTTGTAATTTCAGTTTATATATACATATAATTACATATATAATTTTGATTTACATATATATTGAGAGATGTATAGTTTTTTCAATTCAGTAATTTAACAACTTAAAATTTATTATATTGGGAGATATGAGAGAAAATAAAATACATATATCAGATTATTTATTTATTTATTTTTTGGACAGGGTCTCGCTTTGTAGTTCAGGCTGGCCCTGAGCTCACTATGCAGCCTAAGCAAGGCTCCAACTCAGCAATCCTCCTGCCTCGGCCTCCCGAGTGCTGGGGTTACAGGGTTGAGCCACAAAGCCTGGCACTGTGGTGTGTTGTAGTGATTTCCAGTGGGCAATACCCCTCGCCCAGTTTTTTGTTTGTTTGTTTGCTTGTTTGTTTTTGAGACAGGTCTCACTTTGTAGTTCAGGTTGGCCCTGAGCTCACTATGTAGCCCAGGCAAGCTGGCGCGAACTCAGCAGTCCTCCTGTCTCTGCCTCCCGAGTGCTGGGATTACAGGCATGAGCCACCACGCCCGGCACTGTGGTATGTGGTATTGATTGCTGGTGGGCGTGAGCATTCTATGTGGTTACCGGGATCAAACTCAGGACCTTGCGCTTGCAAGGCAGGCACTGGAACCACTGAGTTAATCTCCAGCCCATGGCCAGTATTTTTGCATGTGTTTACTGTTGATCGAAACTGGGACCTTGCACTTCCTAGGCGGGCATTTGAAACACTGAGCTAAATCTCCGGCCCACGTATATCAGATTCTCAACATTCAGCAACATTCATAACTATTGTGTTAAAACTATTATTTTTTTTAACCAATGAAGTGTGGGTAAAATAAGGAATTGGCTGTAGTCATAATACAGAATAAGGTAGAATTCTATAGTGGACCCTAGAAACTAAAAACCTCGTCATTTTCTGCATCAACACAATGACTCCTTATTAGATGTGAGTGCACTAGACATACACTCTGTAATGTGGGGTGTTTCATTGCTTCCGATCGTTCACTAAAAATGCTGTGATTCGGGCCGGAGATTTAGCTCAGTGGTTCCAGCACCTGCCTTGCAAGCGCAAGGTCCTGAGTTTGATCCTGTTGACCACATACAATGCTGCGCGTGGTGACTCACGCCCACCAGCAATCAACCAGCAATCAGCACCACATTCCACAGTGCCGGGCGTGGTGGCTCACGCCTGTAATCCCAGCACTCCGGAGGCAGAGGCAGGAGGATTGCTGAGTTGAGGCTTGCCTGGGCTACATAGTGAGCTCAGAGTCAGCCTGAACTACAAAGCGAGACCCTGTCTCAAAAAAAAAAAAAAAATGCTGTGATTCTTTTAAATATGCTCTTTAAAATAAACATATAAGATAAGAATCACTGCAATATAAAAGGTCACATTTTATGGTTCCTGGTTTTGTACTTTCAACATGCTTACTGGAAGAAAGCCTTCATGTAATAGTAAACAACAGTATTCAAAGAGACAAATTTCATAGACAAATTAGGCTGTCCAAAGTTTTTGCTACTTTCTGTAATAACTGAAGATTCTTACATGGCAAACTAGCTTACGTGCTCATTCCCCAGCCTCTCCTGCCACTAGATGTGGCCATCGGACAAGGTTTCAGTTTGAGGGTTCTAATCACCTGTGACATGTACAGTCCGGAAACTAAGCTTTCAAATAGGATGATGCAAACTGTGTAAGTAAACCAGTGATCAGATCAAGCTTCATGGAGCAGACATCCCAAAAAAGTGCTGTAGGTGCTGATGAAGCATTGGAGTGTGTGTGTGTGTGTGTGTGTGTGTGTGTGTGTGTGCACGCAAGCACTTCTTCTTGACCATGTTTTCTTTGGTCTTCCATGACTTAGAGTCTGTTGTTGCCCATGCACTCATATGTTTCTTTGTTTGCTTACACTGAGTATTTTGTTTTTCTACTTTGCATGTATGACACCTGATTACTACTGATTAGCTAAATGCTTTTCATCACTTGAAATTTTCCTCTTGAATAATTTGTTTTTGCATCTTGATTCTTTAACATTTATCTCTCAGATTTACAACTAACTAATATTCTCTACATTTTTGTCAGTAATTGTTCACTGACAATTGTTCACTGACTATATTATTTGGCCATGAAGAATGATAAAGTTGAGCCATTTATACTCATATGAACATACACTGAGGACATAAGTGAAATAAATAGGTCACTGATATGTAAATTCAGTATCTTCTCTGTTATGAAAAACTGAAGATGTAAATGAGTTCTATAATGTAGGATAGATATTGTGAAATAGAAAAT
>PVIC010056691.1:0-10880 GCA_004025085.1 Thryonomys swinderianus
CGCTTTGTAGTTCAGGCTGGCCCTAAGCTCACTATGGTGCCCAGGCAAGCCGCCGCGAACTCAGCAATCCTCCTGTCTCTGCCTCCCGAGTGATTTTTTTTTTTTTGAGACACAGTCTTGCTTTGTAGTTCAGGCTGGCCCTGAGCTCACTATGTAGCCAAGACAAACCTCGAACTCAGCAATCCTCCTGTCTCTGCCTCCGGAGTGCTGGAATTACAGGTGAGCCACCACACCCAGTATGGTGGTATATGGTACTGATTGCTGGTGGATATGAGTCACCACCACCCTGGTATTGCTGGGATCAAAATCAGAACCTTGCCCTTGCTAGGCAGGTGCTAGAACCATGGAGCTAAATCTCCAGCCTGGAATTTGATTTCTTTTAGTTCTTTATATACTTTAGGTATTAGTCCTTTGTCTGAGGAACAGCTGCAAAAAAATTTTCCCACTTTGTGGGTTGTCTCCTCACTTGGTTTCTTTTGCTATGCAAAAGCTTTTTAATAAGATGAGATCTCAGTTGTTGATTCTTTGTGGTAGTTCATGTGCAGTCAGTGTTTTGTTCATAAAGTCTACCTACGTCAATATCTTCAAGAGTTCTACCTATTCAATCCTCTAGAAGACTTAGTGTTTCTGTTTTAATATTTAGATCTTTGACCCATTTTTATTTTAATTTAGTGAATGATGAAAGATGTGGGACTAGTTTTAGTCTTTGACATGCAGAAATCCAGTTTTTTGCAGCACTATGTATTAAAGAGGGTATCTTTCTTCCAGTGAAGGTATTTGGCCCTTTTGTCAAAGATAAGGTAGCTGAGTGAGTGTGGAGTTGTTTCTGCATCTTCTGTTATGCTTTGTTGATACTCATCTGTTTTTTTTTCCAGAACCATGCTGTTTTTATTATAGTAGCTTTATAATACATTTTCAAGTCAAGGTTTGTGTTGCCTCTGCCTTGCTTTTGTTGAACAGAATTGCTTCTGCTGTTTTAGGTTTCCTCTCATTCCAGATTAACTTTAGGTTAAATCCTAAACATAGTCTTACCATGTAGGTGCTGTGATTCTCCCTGCTTTATGGACACAGAGGCTCTGCATAGCCCACAGGCAAAGTACACAATCCTGTACTCTGAGGGCCCTCAGTGTGGCTGCATCTGGTGCAGAGCATCTGTGGGAAGGATGATTGTCCAGTGCAGCAATGCAACCTGGTATCTAGCTGCGCCCTCAGCCTCTCTGTCCCACAGGGGACTTCATGGAGAGCCTGCGGGACCCAGATCTGAATGTACGCCGTGCCACGCTGGCCTTCTTCAACTCAGCTGTACACAACAAGCCCTCACTGGTTCGGGATATGCTGGACACCATCCTGCCACTCCTCTACCAGGAAACCAAAGTCCGCCGGGATCTCATCAGAGAGGTGTGGGCACTAAGGGCAGGTCCTGCCACCTCATCCCAGCCATATCCCCCAGCTAGGAAACCTGAACTCTCTGAACCTCAGGACACCATGAAGGAAACAATCCTGTCAGGTTCTGGATTAGTCACTTCCCTGTTTTTTGGGACACGATACCCAACACCACAGTTTTAGGAAAGGTTTAATGTGCTCACAATTTCAAGGATGCAGTCCATGGTTTAGTTCTCCAAGGCAGGAACAACGTGGCTGCAGGGCCAGACCAAAGGACATGCTTAATTTGCAACAGCCAAGAAGCAGTACCAGAGGGGGAAGAGCCAAGGAGCAGATACAAATCCCAAGGAAGCTAGGTATGTTGGTGCACATATATAATCCCAGAATTCTGGGAGGCTGAGACAGGAGGATCACAAGTTTGAGCCCACGTCGAGCAACTTAGCAATGTGAAAGAATTTAAAAGGACTGGGGATGTTGCTCCATGTAAGGACCCTAGGTTTAATACCCAATACAAAAACAACAATCATAGTCTTGTGGTTAAAATTTCAGAGAAACCTGACAGGGGCAGTTATTTTTTTGTTGTTGCTGTTTGTTTTTGGGGTATGAGGGCTTGAACTCAGGGCTTGCATGCTAAGCAATGCTCTATATCATTAAGCTATATCCCAATCCTTTTTATTTGATTTTGAGAAGAGTCTTGTGAAACTTTCCAGGCTGGTCTCAAACTTCCAGTTCTCCTACCCCAGCCTCCTGAATAGCTAGTATCATGCACCACTAGGCCCAGGAGAGACCTAGGTTTTTCACCACTTACTAGCTGTGTGTCCTTATACAAGTTAACTCACCTCTCTGAGCAATAATCTCTGACTTTGAATGGGAGTCATTATAGACCCTTCCTCCTAAGGCATTTGTGGTGCCTGTGTAAGATGCCATGTGCTGGGTAGGGCTGTGACTCAGTGGTAAAACATGTGCTTGGTTCATACGAGGTCCTCCAATATTCCACCCCCAACATTTCCCTAAAGGCTGTCATTTGTCAAGCCCTGAGCATAAGTGCCATTGTCCTGCCACTGCTACAGCCCTGCGGAGAAAGGACACTGCAGGCCAAGCAAAGGTCTGGAGACTTATGTGTACATGAATGACTCAGGTGGATGCCTGTTGACAGAGGTGTCCCTAACCTGGCTGCATCCCTAGCCCTATGGTCCCCCACAGGTGGAGATGGGGCCTTTTAAACACACAGTGGATGACGGTCTCGACGTGCGCAAGGCGGCCTTCGAGTGCATGTACTCCCTGCTCGAAAGCTGCCTAGGCCAGCTGGACGTGAGCGAGTTCCTGAGTCATGTAGAGGACGGACTGAAGGACCACTATGATGTCCGGGTAGGACCCTGAACCTCCCTGGGCCAGCAGCCCTATCCTGTCCTATGGTGCAGGCTGATCCTGGGGCGCACATAGTGCTGATCCAGAGAAGCGGATGGCCCAAGTGTTGCAGTCCTGGTGGCAGTAGTGGCAGGGTATGCACCCTGAGGACCCAGGCTGGCTCTGGAAGTTGGAGCCATTTTGTTACCTGTGCAGTGAAGTTGGAAGAGGGGAGCAGTGGGCAGGCTGAGGTTCTTCATTTCTTTTACATTTTACACTTTATTCACCCATATAATAGGAATCCCTGCTTTTTAAAATATGGTAAATACACATGATGGTTCTGGGCATGGTGTTGGATGCTGAAATGCCAGCATTTAGGAGGTTGAGGCAGGAGAGTTGCTGTGAGATTAAGGCCAGCCTGGAATACACAGCAAGACCCTGCCTCAGAAAACAAACAACTTATATATTACAAATGTCCCCCTTTTCACCTTTGCTTGAGCTGGGGAGGACAACCAGGAGCACACAAAGTAGTCTGCCATGAGGCACACTCCAGCCCCATCAAATGAAGTTATACATCTGGTCCAGTGTGCTATGCACATGCTTTGCTGGGCTGCAACCACACCACCGGTCCCTGGCATCTCTCACAGTCCTGGGCTCCTTGTGGCAGTGGTGTCCCACGCTGCCTGTCTTTAGGGACTGGTCCTCCCTTAGCACAATGGCTTCTAGGGCCATCCTTGCAGTGAATGTCACAGGTTTTGTTTGCAGCTGCGCCTTCTCTGAATGGGCAGCTTCTCCTCACCATCTCTGGCTGGCTTCTGGTCCCCTACTCACCAGCTCCTGGAGCACAGGCTGGGCTGAGGGGCCAGTGTGATATCACATGGGGAGCAAGGGACAGTGGCACCAGCAAATGCCAGCCAGGCTACACTGTTTCACTCGGTGACCCTAGTATGACCCTTTGCATCCTTTCCGTTCAGGCCTGTTGCAGTATCTGAATGGCTCACAACTTGTTTTGTAACATTTAAAATGTGAGACATTTGACATGAAAACAGGGTTTCTTTTGCAAACTGTGCATGACACTTTGTACTTCTAATTGTGCCTGTGAGTGTCATGTTGCTGTGGCAACACACTGGCATTGGGTTCCCAAAGTGGTCCAGCTGTGCCTACCTCACCATCCAATGCTGAGGGTTGAGAGGGAGGTGTTGTCCCTGTTGTGCTGTGGGAGGCCCAGGGAAGCTGCTCCCAGGGACCCAGGAGGCTGATGCATGTGGGAAACCGGCTTTCATGGAAGTCACATTAGCTTCAAGATGGTGTCCAGGGATCTTGCTTCTCCCAGTGGGCCTTGCCTCTGAAGGACGCAGCAGCTCTCAACACTGTCACGCTGGGACCAGGCTTCCAACTGCAGTTACCAGCTCTAGGCAGGCTCTGCCTGTCCCCAGGGGCACCCAAACTTAAGAACCAACTCTCCTTGTGCCTACTCTTACCCAACACCCAAGGACAGACAAGGGCAGTAGGCACAGCCCAGTGTCCCAGGTCGGGAAACTGAGGCCAGAAGGGGCAGGTCATGACAGGGTTGGGGCCAGAGCCTCTGTCCTCCAAGGCCTCTCCTGAGCTCTGGCCACTCCCAGATACCGTCTCCTCCCTCCTGGCAGATGCTGACCTTCATCATGCTGGCACGGCTAGCGACACTGTGCCCAGCGCCTGTGCTGCAGAGGGTGGACCGGCTTATCGAGCCTCTGCGAGCCACTTGTACCACCAAGGTAAGGCCCAGGTCTGCCCTGGCACCTGAAGTCCTGTGCCTGAAGTTACCTTCACTGAGGAGGCCATGCAGTGGTGACTGGTGAGAGGTTCCTTGTCCTCTTGCCATCCAACCCAGTGACAGGTTTGGCAGTGACACTGCGGGCTGGGGTCTCACAGCAGGGGAGCTGTACTTCCTTGGCGTAGCCATGAGCCCCGAAGGAGAGGACATGGCACCACAGTCCTGCTCTGCTTGCTCACATCCCAGATGGCCCTGGCTCAGGCTCTTGAGACCATTTGGCTGATGACAGGCAGCACTGCTTGGTCTCAAGGTCTCCAGGGCCCCAGGGGGCAACCTAGGTAGAATCCCATGGGCAGCCTGGCCTACCAAGGCACCCGCCACAGACCTGGTGGGTGAAGGAGGAAGGAATTCTCCACAAAAATTTTGAAGGGGGAGGAATTCTCCACAAAGAGGTTAAGTTGTATGGTTTGGATTTGATTTTGTGGGTCTGAGGCTTGAACCCAGGGTCTTTCCCTCAGCTATCCCCCATCCCCTTTAAGAGTCCCTGGCACTGTCAGATTGATAGAAGCCATGCTGGCAGGATAGGTGGGGGATACAGACTGAGCTGAATATCACCAGCAGGAAAAGCCCAAAATGGCCAAAAGCATAAAGGATTTCCGGGATCGGTTTAGAGTGCCAGGTGGAGAGGCAGGCCCAGGTTCCTTTTGCTGTCTCCCACCCCAGGTCAAGGCTGGCTCTGTGAAGCAGGAGTTTGAAAAGCAGGATGAGCTGAAGCGCTCTGCCATGCGGGCTGTGGCAGCCCTGCTCACCATCCCCGAGGCAGGGAGGAGCCCCATCATGGCAGACTTCGCAGTCCAGATCCGCTCCAATCCTGAGCTGGCCACCCTCTTCGAGAGCATCCAGAAGGACCCAGCTTTAGCACTAGGCACAGAACCCATGGAGCTCAGCTAGTTTGCCCAGCCCCATCTGGCTGGGCACCGGAGCTCAGTAACCTGCAGCCTAGGCTGTACCCTTTAACTCAGGATGGCAACCTCTGTGGTCACTTTGGTGCCTGCTAATGGGAGAGGGGGCCTGCCTCTGCATAGCATTCAGAAACAGGCTGCAAAGTTGACTGGAGTCCCAAGTTCCCTCCCTAGCATTGATGCCTGTCCTCCCCAAAAGCTCCACCTCTGAGTAAGGCTGACATCAAGGGCTTCTTCTGAGGATGGAGACAGAGTGGGGACTAGACAGGACTGGACTGAGAATAATCTAATTTCAACTTCACAGTGCAAAATTATGTAGCAAATTGTGATTTTAAGTATTATTTCTAGTTTTTAGTATTGAACACAGATATGACAGGCCAAAGTTTCCTGTGACATCCAAGATGAATAAAGATTCTAAACTGTTACTGTGTTCTCTGCATAATTTGTCCCTAAGATCTAACCACTATTTATCTACCCGTTGCACTGGTGTTCAACCCTGCCATATCCCTAGAAGCACTTCCCACTAGTCTGACCAAGCTGGGGTGTGGAAGCAATTCCCAACCTGGCTCCCCACACCACACTCCCCACACCTGTCTTAAATAGCACTTCTTGCTCAGGTGGCCTTAGTAACACTGAATCTCAATGTAGTTAGGGTTAGTTACTGAGATAGCACCATCTTAACAAGAGGGCTGACACCTTCCACCTGGGAGGGTCCGACAGGCTGATTTCAAGGAATCCCAATTCTCTCTTGGCTTTTGAGACAGGGTTTCACTGTCTCAAAAATTTAGGATGACTTGAACTGTGGCCCAGGGCTGGCCTCCAATTTGCAGCGACCCTCCTGCCTCAGCTGCCCAAGCACTGAGACTGCAGGTGTGCACCACCGTACCTGGCAGAGCCATTTATTTTTCTGATGCCTCATGTATTAATTTCCACACAGGAGTTAAGGGCACCATCTTCATCATTTGTAGGATCTTTAAGGGAGAAATTGGACAAATACTCTCCTCCCAGGAACCTAAGAGGGTCACTGGCAGTAATCAGAAGGGAGGCTAATGGTGACCAATCACCCCTTGTGCCCTTTTCATTGGTGGGGCACTAGAGGTCCTGCTCTTCATGCAACATTCCCGTGGTCCTTTGCAAACCTACACATGCCACAAGGGCGGCAGACAACACCTCCCAACAAACTGTCCAAGAAACTGAAAGTTAAAGGCAGAAGAAAACACACGAAACGCAACAGTTTTGATGGTTTTACTGAGCACAAATGAACGTGTACATAAGCTGTCTACTCATTTTCTTCACTGCGCAGCCTGGCATTGGGATTGGTGACTCGGATGGCCAGTTGGGCTGCTCTTTCCACAATGGCCTTACGGTTCTTGGAGGAGACATTGTGAGCAATCTCCGCACAGTAAGACCTGGAAAAGAAGAGGCAGGTAGTGAGGAACAGTCAGTGCTGGACACACTCAGGGGAGGCCACACTGCCCTCAGCCCCAAGCAGAGGACGCACATGCTGACACCTCCCCCAGAGCCTTCCCATTTGAGCCCAATGCAGCTGTAAGCCAGGGGTGTCTTACAGGCAAGGACTCCAAGCTTAGGTCTCTCTCAGCCCTCCCAGGACCTGCCCCAACCAGGGCTCAATAGTTGTGTGCAAGGCCTCACTCAGCACATTTGTGCCCCCACAATGATCAAGAGCCACATTTGGCCTGGGCATCTCTCAACTGCAGCAATACACTCTAGAGCCACCAGTCCCTCCCCTCACAAACAGGTGACTACACTGCATGCAATGCCTAGTGAGGACATTACTTCAGGGGCAGGCACCACTGTGAAGCACAGGCTGAGGGGAGAAGATACAGCAGCACACAGCTCTATAAGGGCTCTGGGACCATGACAAGGAACAGATGGGTAAGGCTTTCTGTTTTATACTGAAAAGGGCTGGGGATTTAGCTCAAGTGGTACCATACCAACCCTGGATACACAAGGACCTGAGTTCAAACCCCGAACCAAAAGGAAAAAAAAAGAAAAAAAGGTAGTGTTTTATACTGAAGAGATGACTAGAGTTTATAGCAGTGATGCCTAAAATGTCTGTTTTAATTTCTCCTTTTGCAGTCCTGCAAGCTAAACCCAGGAACACTTAAGTACATCCTCAGTCCTTTTATATCCATGTCCTTGTTCACCAGAATACTTAATGACCAGTATACCCAACATTTCAAACATGCAGGATTCCGGGTGTGGTGACACACACGTAATCCCAGTAGCTCAGGTCAGAGTTTGAGGCCATCATGGGCTACACAGGGAAACATAGCAAGACCCTCTTAAAAAAATAAAACACTTAAGACATTTTCCACACTGATGTGTAGTCAGCCAGGCTGCTCTAATACATGACACAAAGTACCATCCTTTCTTTCACATAACAGGCACTCAGCTACACACCTCAAATACACCTGTCAATCTGCAACCACCAATTCCTGGGTTCATCTTTCCACAAGAAACACCAGGCACTCAATTCAATGGCTGGTGACAGACAGTTTGGACAGGCAACCCAGGCGGAATGCTGCCTGTTCTTCCCTGGTTACTGCAGAGCCTCCGCACCCACAGAGTGCAGACAAGCAAGGTTGCCAACTCCCCATGCCCTAAATTACTCAACGCAGCTCCAAAGCTCCCACTTTCTAGGAGAGGAAGAAAATCAACTGCCCTGTGTTCACCTCAGCACCATTCCTTGGCACCCAGACTCCAGGTCAGGATGGCTCTCAGGACAGACAGCTCATTTCCCCTCCTGGTTTGGATCCCAGTTCCATACCAAGCTCACCGACACCAACCTTGCTCAAGGGACCCTGTGCCACTGTCCTATGGGTGCCGCCATCTCTACTCAGTGGCCAGTCTGTCCTCTCCTCTGGTTGCTCTAAAGTCCTGCCCAGTGACTGGCAGTTCCCTGTTCCAGCACCAGGTAACCCTTAGGTCTGAGGCTTGTGCACGGAACAAATTAAATGGTGTTCAGGACAACCGTGCCCTCTCTTGCAAAGTGGACACCCTGAACTCCCTACAACATCCTCTAAGCCCTACAAGGAGTCCTTCCCTGTGTGCTGGAAAAGTGCACTCATGGGCTGAACCAACTCACTTGTTGCACATCAGCAGCACCTCCAACTCCTTGACGTTGTGCACAAGGAACTTCCGGAAGCCACTGGGCAGCATGTGTTTTGTCTTTTTGTTGCTTCCATAACCTATGTTGGGCATCAAGATCTGGCCCTTGAACCTTCTCCGCACCCGGTTGTCAATGCCTCTGGGTTTCCGCCAGTTACGCTGCAAGAAGTAAGTGGTGGGTTAGCCTCTGTGCAAGCAGATAGCTCCTCCTTCAGGGAGAAGACAGGGACCAAAGGAAGGGGACATGCTCAACAGTAGCTGTCCCAGGATAACAGGTCCTCCTCCTACTTTATAGGCAGGAAAAAATAAAACAGCAGTGGATAAAAACCACTAGAAAGTAGAAGCGATCTGCTGGAGGTGAAAAGGCTGTGCAAGCTGTGAGATGACAAAAGCACTAAGTCCTTCAGACAGCCCAGAAACTTAGCACTGAGTACCTTAATTTTGACATATCGGTCTGACTGGTGCCGGATGAACTTCTTGGTCCTCTTTTTAACAATCTTGGGCTTCACAAGGGGTCTGAGGGCCGCCATGGCGCCTTTAAAAAAGCAGATCCTGGTTAGAAGAGGATGTGGGAAGGAAGGATTCCTGTCTAGTGCAGAGGGCTGTTGCAGGTTATCTTCCAGTCACCAGCTACTGGGCAAGCTGAGCATGGAATGGGTATCCTGCTGGCTTGCTCTCCCTCCCGTTTCCGAAGCTGGCAGAATACTAGCAACTCTCCAGATGCGATCCCTGGGAGGTCAGGAGTCCCTTCACCCAAAGCCCCAGAAAGAATACCAACACCGGATGGCCATGGTGGGCCACACACGGCTGTAAGCTCAGCACCTGGGAGGCTGAGGCAAGAAGATCACTAAGTTAAGAGACCAGCCTGAACTACACCGTGAGAGCCTGTCTCAAAAAACTAGGTGAGGATACCACAGTGCCTGGCATGGTGGCTCACGCCTGTCATCCCAGCACTCGGGAGGCAGAGACAGGAGGATTGCTAAGTTTGAGGCTTGCCTGGGCTACATAGTGAGCTCAGGGCCAGCCTGAACTACAAAGCGAGACCCTGTCTCAAACAAAACAAAACAAAACAAAACAAAATAAACAAAACCTAGGTGAGGAAAAAACTCCCAATAGCTGACATAAAGCAAAACTGTCCCAAAGACCTTCCAACTCCCATCGGGCAGTAAATCCCACTCCCAATAATCGTCCCAATCTTTCTTTTAATTTCCAAGACTCAACATTCTCACTTTTGAAAGACAGGGCACAGCGTACAAATGGATGCAATGTCAGGAACAAAGCCAATGTCCAATGAGAAAACCTGGACCCTTCTCTGCGGCAGGCTGCAAAGCAGTGCCCTCGACCCAACAAACTCTCAAAAGCATCACCGTGAACAAGGTTCCGCCGAGAGAATGGCACGGACCGGCTCCCTTCCCACCGCCCCGAGCCCTCCTGCACAGCCACCCGGGGCTTTCGGGAGCAGACGGCCTGGGCCGGGACTAGGACTTCCCAGAGCGAGACCGGACTCCACTGCAGGGGTTTCTAACGACAACGAACTAAGCCTCTCCCACCTATTTTCCAGGCAGCCCGGTCGCAGCACGCAGGGAAAGGGTCGGGAAAAGATGGAGTACATGTAGCTTCCTGTTTAGAGAACAAGTCTGTGGGACAAGCACATGCGGCCGACAGTGGCGAGCCAGGAACCTGCGGGTATCATCGGCGGCCTCAAACGGAGTTATCTCCGGTCGCTTCCCGAATCCCTGGAGCCCCCGCCATACGGACTCAACCAGCACCATTCGTCGAAAAGGATCCAACTTGCCATCCTTGGCTGTGTTGAAACCACGAGGCCTCCATACGCGGTAAGAATCTCGGACGCAATGCCCTTATTTAAGGTTCTACGCCCCTGTTGCCCACAAGTCCCAACAGGCCACAGCCGCCGCCGATACCCATGGAGCCAGGTACACAGAGAGGAGGCCTTTTCACGGGAGTACGAGGAGGCCACGGGGATGCCGCAGAAGTCTGGATGGGCCGCGATTAGAACTCACCCAGTGAGAGATGGCTACCACCTCCGTAATCAGCGCCGAGAAAGAGAGGAGGAGGGTTGCGCGCAAGGGCTGATGGGACTAACGTACAGGTCCTGGCAGGGAAAAGAGAAGCATTTCCGGTTGTTCTTCACAGAAATAAAGTCGTGTTAGAGATATAATGCTGCAAAAAGTGCCCACCGTGCCTGTGCTTCATTGGACGCTAATATCTAGGTTTATAACTGAAGATGTACTCAACCTTCCTTGGGGTTACACAGGAAATCTCAAACTTTTTTTTGGAAG
>PVIC010056692.1:0-10870 GCA_004025085.1 Thryonomys swinderianus
GTCCGGCATTACTTTTCTTTTTTTTTTTGAGACAGGGTCTCGCTTTGTAGTTCAGGCTGGCCCTGAGCTCACTATGTAGGTCAGGCAAACAATCCTCCTGCCTCTGCCTCCAGAGTGCTGGGATTACAGGCTTGAGCCACCAAGCTTGGCATGGTGACTGTTTTTTAAAGGATACTGTTGAAACAGACATTGAAAAAGACATTTAAGTGTAGGATTATTACACACTAAGGTTTTAGTTTGTTTTTTGAGACGACTGATGTTTGCTCTGAACTCTTGTATGGCCCTGGCTGGGCTCTAACTCAAGGTAATCCTCCTGCCTCAGCTTCCTGAGTGCCTGGATTATAGGTATGCATCACCATGCCAGCTTCAAATAATTTCCGAATTTGCAAGTTTGTTGGCTCCAGGAGAGTGGCAGCTAGGTGAGTGGTATATGGGAAGAGGGGCTAGGAAAGTTGGAAGGAAGCAGACTCTCAGACTCTGGAGAGACAGATGGTGGCTGCCCTTGTTGGTTTTCTGCTGCTCTGACAGATGCCCAGATAGTCAGCTCAGGAGCAGAAAGGGGTTTTGCTCTTACAGTTCTTAGGTTAGGAGGGTTGCCATCTCCCTGAACCAGGTCAAGGTGTTGGGAGGGCTGGCACCTTGTGAAGGCCAGTGGAAACAGCTGTTGGTGCTGGCCTGTATCCGTTGGCCTGCTGGCTTCCTCCATCACAACTGTGCTTGTCCTGGACCCATTTTTTTCTTCCTTTCTGCTTTTAAGGACCCTGTGATTATGTTAGGGTCACCTGAGTGACATGGCTGCTGTTGTCTCTTTTACATGTAACCCCAAATGCTGTTTGGACAAGGTTAGGATGTGGGTCTATGGTCATTCTGGTTTCCTAACCTGGGGCCCAAGTGAAGCAGGTCTCCTCACCTGGCTTTTGCACTTCGTGTCATCTCACAAGAGTCTACTTGACCAGCTGGGTGTGGCATTATTGGAGCTACTGAGTGAGCTGGAAATACAGGTCCTGAGTGAGGTTTTGTTTTCAATCCACTTAGTTGGGATACTTTCAGTAGTGCAGAAAAGTTGTGAAAGTTTCATGTTTTTCATTCCACTTCCAGTGGTATTAACCCTCCTAATGGTAAGTTTACCTCAGGCTTCATCCCCGTCTCATTGTGTTTCTGATGGAACACTTTATCACTGAGCTGTGCCCTAGCCCTTTCTTAAACTGAGATGGGTTTTACAAAGTTGCCATACTTTTTTCATCTCCAGTGTTCTTTTGTTCCTTTGTCCAGCAGTTCCTTTGTTATTCAAGATCTTAAGCACTTTGAAAAGCACCAGCACAGTCTCTTATGTCCTTGTGACTTTGAGTGTGCTGGGCATGGCTGGAAACACCATATTATTGCCTCCTGGTTCACCTGACTGCTCCTCAGAGTGGGAGTGCAGCACTGGAGTGAGTTCTTTGTTTTATGGAAAGGCCTTCCCAGCCTGGACCATGGTATTCTCCTCAGTGTGCTGACTTTGTCCCCAGATGTTTATTAGCTGCTCTGTGTGTGCAAGGCTTTGTTGTAAGAGCTACAGTCCTGCTTTGAGACACAGTCGAGGTATATTTGTCCTCTTTATACTGCAGTGGAATGGTAGCATCTTGGGCTTGTGAAAGAGTCAGACATGCAAGGCAGAAAGCCAGTGGAGCTGAGCCTGGGCCCATTGATATATAATGTGCTGTGGAAGGTTCACATAGGGACGGAGTGCTAACAGAGGTTGGGCTCTGCTAGATCTGTATGACTGTGGGAGCCCCTGTGAGATATCGAACAGGTGAACTTGCAGCCTGGCTGGAGTCGACAGAAGAGCCTGGGTCCCAGGGTGAGGCAGGGGCAGGAGACTGTTTGAGATGTGGGTTTGGGGTTGGCGGGCAGGCCAGCTGGAAGTATGAGTGTGTGGGAGCACATGGCCCCTTACTGAGGATGTGGAAGAGCTTGGATCCTGTTGGGGAAAAGAAGCTTGCCTCAAGGCTACTGTTTGGTCTTCTTAGTGCTTTGTCTCCATCATCTGCTTTTCTGTGGCCACAGGTTCAAAAGGGCTTTTTTTTTTTTTTTTTTTTTGAGACAGGGTCTCGCTTTGTAGTTCAGGCTGGCCCTGAGCTCACTGTGTACCTGAGGCAAACCTTGAACTCAGCAATTCTCCTGCCTTTGCCTCCCGAGTGCTGGGATTACAGGCATGAGCCACCACGCCCAGCCAAAAGGGCTTCTTAGTAGAAGCACCATCATAGCAAATAGGAATGCCATTTTCTAGAAAAGTGTAAAATAGCTAGTTAGAAGGAAACGGTGAAGATTAAAATTTGTTGTAGGAGTAATAGGTGCATTCAAATGAACAGTGGGACTAAATGTCCCAGAAAAGAGACTAAAGAGTACGGTGCACTTAACCTAGAGGAAGCCGGGTGTGGTGGTGTACAACTATGATCCTACTGGTCCAGGAGGTTGAGACAGGATGACTGCTAGTTTAATTTTGGTAATTTAGAGAGAGATCCTGTCTCAAAATAAATGTTTAAAAAAGAGCTGGGGATGTAGTTCAGTGGGAAGATCTGGTGTTCAACCCCCACTACCACAAGAATCACATGGAAGGGAACATCTGAGGTAATTGAAGGTCCTTCATTGTGAGAGTAGCTGTGTGGGTGGAGAAGATCCTGTTTAGAGGCCCTGTGTGACTGACAGACAAGGTGTGACTGATTGTTTAATGGTGTTTATTAACAGGTGGAGTCAAGAAGAGCAATGAATTGATTCAGACTCACTGTGTTTGGTGGGGGAAGCAAATTAGGAGAGGAGCTTTACAAAGGACAATCAGAGGATCCAGAAGAGAAGGAACTGAAGGACAGTGGAGCAGGACCTAGATGCTGTGAATTTCATGCCTGCTGTATGTGTGTGTGTGTGCCACTCTGCCCTGGGGACAAATGCTTGGGAAATATGGATGTCTGATCCCAGGGACTCACACAGGCCCCAGGGAGATTTCTGAAAGCCTGGCACCTCCAGTGGTCAGGGGCTCCTGGTGCTTCTGCAGCTCAGCATGGGGAGTTTGACTGCTCTTGTGTTCAGTATGGTCTATATTTGCTTTGAGCTTTTCTGAAGCCAGTATAAAGTGTACAATCAGGTAGTAGTTTTAGTCCAAATAGGGAATTAAGGATTTGGAGGCTTTAGAAGCCGGGGGAATATAAACAGAAGAAAAGGTATCTGTGCCTGCATGTGCATTTAGGTTGATTTTGAACTTGCTTTTGTTTTGTATTTCCTGTGTAGTTCTACATAGTTCTACACATGTATCAGATAGCTGTGTGAGCTGGGCAACTGTGGTGCATACCTATATAATTCCAGCTACTCGAGCGGCTGAGGCAGGAGGATCTGCAAGAGTTTGAGGCCAGCCTGGACAATCTACGGAGACCCTGCTCAAAATAAAAAATAAGAATGTACCTCAGTGAGGATCTGGTTTCAATTACAATACGGGGGGGGAGTATCTTGTTAATATTTGGTTGAGAAAGATTAGCAGCCTTAAAATTTGGGCTTTGGATAAAGATTTATGGTCAGAGAAATAGGAAATTATTTATTGAGACAGTCTTGTTACGTAGTTCAGGCTGGCCTTGAGCTCACTGAGTAGCTCAGGTTGGCCTTGAACTTTTGTTGGTCCTCCTGTTTCAGCTTCCCAAGTCCTCAGATTACAAACATGTTTGATTCTGCTCAACCATATTCTCAATATTAGTACAACAAATCTATGCAAGTTTGTTAACTAGTGTAAGAGTATATATTTGTGAGTTGCTTCAAGTAATTAGACTCAGCATGTATCCTGAATGAGCCTCTGCAGTCTGCTAGGTGGGTGGTGAGGCACCTCAGGATGTGTCTATCCCACTGTGCTCTGCCTGGTCTGGTTCTCACCTGGCTTCACCAGAGCAGTGCCAAGAGTGTGTCCCCTGATCCTGCGGATGCCTGAGACTGTTCTCTGTTTTCCCTGGAAAGACGCTCTTGCTGGCTCCCCCTTGACATATTTGGATTGCAGTTTTGCTGTTCTTGACACTATGTGACTAAGGGACCAAAGACAAGATATCCTTCTGGGTGGGTGGGATAGACACACAGTTTAAAACCAGTTTTTTTTTTTTTTTTGCTTTTTGGAGACAGGGTCTTGCTTTGTAGTTCAGGCTGGCCCTGAGCTCACTATGGTGCCCAGGCAAGCCGCCGCGAACTCAGCAATCCTCCTGTCTCTGCCTCCCGAGTGCTGGGATTACAGGCGTGAGCCACCACGCCCAGCATTATATGTGGGGATTGAACTCAGGTCCTTGCGCTTGCAAGGCAGGCACCGGAACCACTGAGCTAACCCTCCGGCCCAAAAAAAAAAACCAGTTTTGTATTTCTGGAATTTTCTGTGTAGTGTTTTGGCTGTTTGTTTTGAAGGGTACTGCCGTAAGTAGATTGGGCAGCCAGTATCATGGTGGGGTCTTGGGGCTAAGTCCACATGGAGGGTATGGAGGGCATGGAGGGCATTGGCATGTAGTGCCTTCTTCTTAGTGTTTAGTTTACCTGGCTCCTTTGCAGTGCCCCCCCCATTTGGTGTCAGCCCCTCCCTAAACTGAGGGGTTTGTCTTTACAGAAATTGCTCATAGCTGTCTCTACCAGTGTTCAGCACTTCTGTCCCCTTCCTGCTAATTGGGCATAATGGATATAGTAGCTATAGGGCAGTGGTTTCTGGATTCACAGAGGACAGGGTACCTTTACTTTTGTTCAGGAGGGCATTCCCTGTAGTGGGAGTGGGGAACTGGTGGTAGGCTGACCTTTGGGCCTTTCTGTGACTGATCCAAGGCTAGCTTCTTTCTCTGTTGTGCAGGGATGCCTTTGAGGGGTATGCTTTCAGTGAGTCAAGGTGAATGAAAACAGCTTAAGATTAGTGGGCTAGTCAAGGCTGTTTGATTTTGAAATGTTTGCAGTTGAGGCTGAAGCAGTCCCTCCTGGGCTATGAAGCTGAAGGGAAGCTGCTTGCTAAGACCCAGGACACAGAACAGTACATGGCACACGCAGGGTGCTGGATGCCTGTACAGTGCTTCACATTTCACCTTGCTGTGAAAATAGTACTGGACCTCTAGGGGAGGCTGGAAGTAGAGAGTGAGCATGAAGAGGGAGTGAGAGGTTAAGAGCAAATCGAATGATAGGTAATATGCTTTATTCTCTGGGTAGCCTGGTATGTGGGTGTTCATGCCACCCCACATCTTCAGGTGAATGGACATGTTCAGAGGCACTCTATTCTCACAGACAAGCTTAATCCATGGAGTGCACTGGTGACTGAGTGTTTGTCATTGGTGGCACAGTTCCCTAACCTGTGACGGTGTGCTTGCCAGTGTCGCTGTCACTAATGAGATGCAGATTTAACAAATGGGAAGCTGTTCACATGGTGTTTTTCTGAATTGAACAAATTCACAATTTGACTTGGAAGCCTAGTGTGTAATTCAGAGTAGATCTTCACGAATAGCTGCTACTGATGGCAACTTCTGTGAATAGATGTTCTGTTTCTGGTAGTAGGTATTGAACCCAGGACCTCGTGTGTGCTAACCATGCTCTACCACTGAGCTACACTCTATGGATTCTTCTGGGATTGCTCACCCCACCAGTGGTCTCTTCACCCGTCTCATATTCTGTGCTGCCATACCCCATCATATTATTAGTAGGTTCAGGTAGGCAGAGCACTGTGTAGTGAGATTTAGTGGCTTTAGGTTTTGTCTTTCTGGTTTTTGAGATAAGGTCTTGCTGTGGAGTTCAGGCTGGCCTTGAATTCACTATGTAGTTTAGACTAGCTTGGAACTCACAGTTTATCCTGCCTCAGCCTCCTGAGTGCTGGGATTACAGGCAAGTACCACTACACCTGGCCCATAGGTTTCATTTTAATAGAAACCTGTTCTCAGATATTAGGGTCTAGTTAAGGAGTAGAAACAGTCTACTGTGTAAAATTCAAGTTCATTCTAGTTGTTGGTGAGTTGATGTTAAAGTTGTTTTTAGATACTGGGGGTTGGAACTCAGGGCCTTTGCACTGAGCTGCATCCTAGCCCTAAGTATTGTTATTAATAAATTTAATAGATTTATTAATCTCAGCCTAGATTACAGGTAGGTGCCACCACCCCTACCTACTGTGTTTTTTTTTGTTTTTGTTTTTTTTTTTGAGAAAGGGTCTCACTTTGTCGTTCAGGCTGGCCCTGAGTTTACTATGTAGCCCAGGCAAGTCTTGAACTCAGCAATCCTCCTGTCTCTGCCTCCAGAGTGCTGGGATTACAGGCGTGAGCCACCACGCCTGGCACTGTGGTATTGATTGCTGGTGGGCGTGAGTTGCCACACCCAGCATTCTATGTGGTCACTGGGATCAAACTCAGGACCTTGCGCTTGTGAGGCAGGCGCCAGAACCACTGAGCTAAATCTCTGGCCCTGTTTTTTTTTTTTTTTTTTAGGTTGGCTGCTTCCCTGCTATGTTGGTGAAGCTAGCTTCTAACTTTTGGTCCTCCTGTGTCACCCTCCTGAGTATCTGATAATACTGGAGTGTTCTACCATATACAGGTTTGTGTTTGTCCATAATGTGCGGTGTTCTCCAGCTTGGGAGAACACAAGGGTGATCATTGCTAGGCGGTCCTTAGCGTTTTGTTTGTTGGCTCCCAGCTTGCAGTGCTATGCCTCCCTCTGCAGCCAAGTGGCTTGACTCTGCCTCTGCTTCCTCCAGTTCTTGTGGTTGGAGGTCAGTCTGTCGGCACCTGCCTTTGTTTGAAAAGATAGCGTAAAAGGTAAAAACATCCATGGAGTGTACAAATTAAATTTATTTAAAAGCAAACATCAAGTGCTGATTAGGGAAGTAGCTTTTTTAGACTGCTTTAAATAACCTTCAGTTTTATTAAAAGTTGTTTCTAAGTAGTGAAATATTTTTATGTCAAACCACACTGGTTCTGTGTGGGAGGCAAACCTCTGTAATTAATGTTCTTCTAGTGGATTTGCTTTCCTGAAGCCAAGGTGCCTGCCACTTAGACTTGAGGACTGATTTTCAAATGACTGGGCTGATTGGACTGCACCTCAGATGCGGGGAAGCCTCCTTGTTACCAAGTTGTGTGGACACTTAGTGTCCAACAGGTGATGGCTCTGAGTGCCCGAGTGGGAGCAGTGCATTCTAGGTTCAGTTAACCTCCACTTGACTCCACCCTTGAAACACTTTGGCATAATCAGGTTCTATTCTGTTGAGATGGGGTTCTTTGATGCCAGAGTTAGGAGAATGAAGATTTCTCAGTATTTGTGTGGAATTGTTTTCGAGGACCTGAGGACTGTTGCCAAGAGAAACAGCATTTGGTGCAGATGCTGCTGCAGGATGCAGGAGAGCTGCTGGCCCCCAGGGGGAGGCAGAAAGGCGGTGGAGAAGGCAGAGGAGTTTGCTCTGGCCATGGCTGTCCAGGATGCGTTGTAAGCTGCCTCCTTGCCTAGCAAGTAGGGTGTCCAAGTTGTCTGTGGGGGACATTGGGTCTATGAGGCCCAGAGACCCATGTTCGGATAGACTAGGGGTGTCTTGTCCATGTGTCTTGTGGAGGAGACTTCAGGGTGGTTAACAGTGTGAGATCTTTTTTTTTTTTTTTTTTTTTTGAATAAGAGGACTTAAGTAGACTTGAGGGGGTTTCAAAGAAAATCAAATCCAGCACTTTGGCTCTCCTTATCTTGCAGTGTTTGTCTGTTTTTACCATTGTTACTGTCAGTGTGTGTAAGGGAGACAGTTCCTATGTACTTTCTTGTATTCCTAGACCCTAGCTCAGCAGTGGGCACCACGCCCACGGGCAGTGCTTCTCTGGCTGCAGAGTCAGATAGGGGTCTGTCTGTAGCTCTGGTCTCAGTGTCTGGCCCAGGTGGGTCAGCCCCTGAGGTGATCCCCTTGTGTCCTAATAGAGATGCTAGTTAGGGACTATCCTACTATCCTTGGAGATAGGAAGCACAAAATCATTTTTTTAAGCCCTCACCACATGAAGCCATGTTTTTCATTTTTATATGATTCTCTGAGTTTCTTCCAAGTCATAATAATTGGAATATAAAGATACTTATTAAGAAATAATTATTAGATATAATTGTTCTGTTTTTGTGATACTGAGGGTTGAACCTAGGGCTTTTGCACTCAACTACATCCCCAGTCCTTTATTTTTTGCAGTACTGGGAATGAACTTGGGCCCTTGTGTATCCAAGGTTGGCAGGGTATCACTTGGCTAAATCCCCAGCCCCCCAGTCCTTTTTTTTTTTTTTTTTGAGACAGGGTCTCACTTTGTAGTTCAGGCTGGCCCTGAGCTCACTATGTAGCCCAGGCAAGCCTTAAACTCAGCAATCCTCCTGCCTCTGCCTCCTGAGGGCTGGGATTACAGGTGTCAGCCACCAAGCCCAGCATTTTGGTGTGTGGTACTGATTGCTGGTGGGTGTGAATCACCACGCCCAGTATTGTTGTATGTGCTAACTGGAGATCCAACCAAGGACCCTGTGCTTGCTGGAACCATTGAGCTAAATCTCCAGGACCCTAGTCTTTTTTTTTTTTTTAATTGTCCAGTTCTTTTTTTTTTGACACAGGTCCTTACTTTGTAGTTCAGGCTGGCCCTGAGGTTACCAGAGATTGAACTCGGGACTTTGCACTTGCAAGGCAGACACAGGAAGCACTAAGCTAAATCCCAGGCCCTCCTTTTTATATTTTAATTTTATATATTTTTTTTTTGAGACAGGATCTCTATGTAACCCAGGCTGTCCTTGAATGTGAAGTGGTCCTTAAGCTTCTGTCTCCTGAGTGCTGGAATTACAGATGTGTACCGCTTTTTATTTTTTTTTTATTTTGCTTTTTGAGACAGGGTCTCACCTCTTTTTATTTTTTAAACTTATTTATTTTTTTGGAGACATGGTCTCACTTTGTAGTTCAGGCTGACCCTGAATTCACTGTGTAGCCCAGGCTAGCCTTGAACTCACAGCAATACTTCTACCCCTGCCTCCTGAGTGCTGGCATTACAGGCATGAGCCACCACCACACGCAGCATTGTGGTATGTGGTACCAGGGGGACCTTGTGCTTGCCAGGCAGACACTGGACCCACTGAGGTGAGGTAAATTCCTGGTCCACTCTTTATTTTTTGATAGTCTTGCTGAATCATGTAGTTGCCCAGACTGGGCTTGAACATGGTCCTTCTGCCTTAGCCTTTTTTGTTTTGTTTTGTTTTGTTTTGTTTGTTTTTTGAGACAGGGTCTCACTTTGTAGTTCAGGCTGGCCCTGAGCTCACTATGTAGCCCAGGCAAGCTTCAAACTCAGCAATCCGCCTGTCTCTGCCTCCCGAGTGCTGGGATTACAGGCGTGAGCCACCACGCCCGGCCTGCTTTAGCCTTTTGGAGTGCTAGGATTATATAAGTATGGGCCACCATGTTGGCATTAGGTCTCATTATTGACATTTAAAACTTGTAAGTGTTTTAATACATCCAGAATTACTTTATTTTTTCCCCACTAAGCCTGGCCAGTTATAGCCAGAGATGTCTATTGCCAGTGAAAACTTGGAGAGGAATCACAGAAATACTCCATGTAGCTTCATTTCTTCAAGATCCCCAGGTTCCAATGTGGCCCCCAGTAGTCATCCCAGGGCTTCTTTCCACACAGGTCTGTGCCTGCTTGTGCCTGCGCACTTTTACAGTGACCTACAGTTATGAAAGGCGCAGGAAAACTTCAGCTGGCTACAAAGGGCAATCACCTTAGGTACTAAGATGCTGAGCTGCACCACCTGGAAAGCATGGTGTGGCTTTACCATTGACCAGTTTTTTGTTTTTGTTTTGTTTTTTGAAAGAAGGTCTTGTTTTGTAGTTCAGGCTGGCCCTGATGTACCCCCCCCCCCAGGCAAGCCTCATACTCAACAATCCTCCTGCTTCTGCCTCCCAAGTGCGGGATTACAGGCATGAGCCACCATGCCTGGCTGTGGTACTGCTTTTTGTATTTTTTTGAGATATAGTCTCGCTTTGTATTTCAGGCTGGCCCTGAGCTCACTATGTAGCCCAGGAAAGCCTTGAATTCAGCAGTTCTCCTACCTGTGCCTCCTGAGTGCTGGGATGACAGGTGTGAAACACCATACCTGGCATTGTGGTGTGTGGTACTGATTGTTGGTGGGCATGAGTCACCATGATCGATGTTGTTATATGTGGTTACCTGGGATGGAATCAGGGACCTTGCACTTGCCAGGCAAGTGCTGGAACCACTGAGCTAAGCCTTCGGCCCCGATACTGTATTTTTGAGTCTGACTTCATTCAACAGATTCTGTAGATCTCATTTTCTTGCAAATGACAGAATTTCATTTTTCCTTGTGGCTGAATAATATTCTATAATCTACATGTGCCTCATTTTCTTTGTCCATCCCTCACCTATTGATGGATACCCTGGCTGGTTCTCTGTTTGCCCATTGAGAATTGTGTTCAGTAAACAAAGTAAGCAGGGGTTTCTAGTGTGTTGACCGTCGTTGCTTTAAGTATATACCAGAGTGTAATAGGTAGATCAACTCAAATGGTAGCTCTGTATTTAGGTTTTTTTTTTTTTAGACATGGTCTTGCTTTGTAGTTCAGGCTGGCCCTGAGCTCACTATGTAGCCCAGGCAAGCCTCAAATTCAGCAATCCTCCTGCCTCTGCCTCCTCAGTGCTGGGGTTACAGGCGTGACCCACCACGCCCGGCCCTGTGGTATGTGGTATTGATTGCAGGTAGGCGTGAGTCACCACGCCTAGCATTGTACGTGGTTACCAGATCGAAATCAGGACCTTGCGTTTGCAAGGCAGGCGCTGGAACTACTGAGCTAAATCTCTGGCCCTCTATTTAGGTTTTTGAGGTGGCTTCATAATGATTTCCAAAGTGGGCT
>PVIC010056693.1:0-10727 GCA_004025085.1 Thryonomys swinderianus
AAAAAAATTTGTAGAATTGTAGAAAGGTTAATTTTGGTATTTCAAGACTGATAAAAAATAGCTGTTATTAATATTGATAAACTATTCAAATTTGGATGGTATCATTCATGGATTATATGCACACTATTATCAAATTCAAATACAGTTCTGAATTATTTGCTTATAAATTAGTGAAAAAACTACATTAAAAACTGTCACCATGTGGGCATGGTGGCACTGTCCTATAAACCCAACAGACTGGAAATCTGAGGCAAGTGGGTCACTTGTTCATGCCCAGCTTTCGCAGTGTGTGACACCTACTCTTAAAATAAAAATAAATCTAAAAAGGGCTGGAGTGAAGCTCAATGTGAAGGCTGTGAGTTCACTTCCCAATACTCAAACTCCTCAGTGAAGAAGAAGAAAAAAGTGTCTTCAAAAATATATTCATCATTGCATTAGAGGGAAAAATACATACATTTATCTTCACTGTTGACCTTTTAAAATGAATGTGGAACATTCACAGAATGTCAAATATTTCACTATTAGTAGACTGAACTTCAGAAGCTTTGTTTTTGTAAATTAGATCAGAAAAATCAAATCCTTATCAAATTAACTTCTCTGATTTTTCCCTTTAAAATTGCTAGTGATGCTGATAGAAAATTACTTTCTTAATTTTTCGGCTAATGGAATCTAATCATGAATAATCATTGCCTCGTTTTTCATTTTCTTTTGTGTTCTTAATAAACATTAAGCTTCTTTTAGCTGATGTAGGAACACATAAAAATCACATATTTATTGTGTACCATATGAGCCTCAATATATGTATACATTGCATAATATTTAAATAAGCTAAAATGTATTTGTCTCCTCATTTCTCATTTCTGTTGATTATGCCCAGTAGTGTGATTGTAACCTACAGACCATGTGGTAGTTCTGTTTTATGTAGTTTAGGGAACTCCGTGATATTTTCTATAATGGCTTACTAATCTACATTGCTGTCACCAACGTGACATGATTCCATTTTATCCACATCCTGAGCATCCCTTGTTTGTTATCTGTGGCTTCATTTTTCACATATGGACAGAACATTATCCATGGACACAATTTACATTTCAGTTATGACCTTTCTTTATGAAATTATCAGATACTTATTTTTATTATCAAATACATGTATATGTCCAAAGAAATATAAATGCATACATAATGATTTCTATATTCAATCCTGCAAATTTGGGGATGTCATGAAATTCCAAGCTGCTTATGGATTAAATCCCACTTGAAAAGGCTTTAAGGCTTTTTCTTTTTCCGTTCTGATTTGTGAAAGTGAGTTGGAACAGCATATTGGCTGTGAGCCTGCTTCGTTATCTGCATATGGAAACCTCCCACAACTGAATAAATACCCAAATTATTGACTGCTTTTATTTCCTTTTGTAGAATCGGAGGGCAGGAGTTCCACCCTAAAAGAACGATTTCACACCCATGTCACACTTTTTGTAAGTATAGGTATCTTTATATATGTCATCTTAAATTCATTCTTAGCCGTTGAGAAACACTTCCTTATTTTGTTTCACAGAGCATTACAGTCATCGAATCATCTTCGTATCTTTCTCTGAAAAGAAAACACATTTAATCTTTGAGACAATCTGAGACCTATAATCAATTTCAAATGGTAGATGATTTAGCTCAACTTGGATTTCTTGACGGCAGCATTATTCTGTCATTCTGTTCTTCCTTCCCTTATGTTGTCAATTCATTTCTTTTTCTCTGTGCTAATTTTAAATGAAGTGTCCAATCTTCTGTCTCATGTTAGGTGTCAGAATGTTGTGATTTTGTTTCCTTTTGCTGTATCCTTCCAGAGCCAAATGATTTGTCTCATGTACAAATGACCGTCCACCTCCTTCTACCCTGATGGAGTCAGAGCCCCTTGTATGTTTCCCTTGTCCTTTGAACTTAGTACTGTTAACTAGATTTGTCCTTGTCTAAAACTTTAATCGTCTCAGATCTGCTATTTCTACCAGTTACATAGAATTCAGTTTATGTGAATATCATTCTTAATTACTCTAGTATGTATTCTTTAGCTTGCCAAATTAATTAAACCTTAGGTACTATCTAGACAAAATTGGAGAATGGAAAGAAGAGAAGGAAGAAAAGAAGGAAAGAAGGAAGGACCAGAGGCAGTAAAGAAGATAAACATATAAAAGTATAAAACCAAGAAAAATAATATGTATATTCTTCTTTTCAGTTTTTATTTTTTAATAGTACATGGTTTCATCACATAATTATCACACTCCTTGTTGGGAAGTGGTACATGTCTATGTATTCTGAAATACTAAAATGAGACCCTACAATACGCACAACAACTTGCTCTTAGGCCCAGAGCAGATCTGGATTGGTGGGTCTTAGCTGATGCAGATGCCTACTTAGAAATTGTCCAGATTTCTAGCAATTTTCTAGAAATCTTCTGGTCAGTTGTGCTACCTACCTAGGAAGGGACAGTTGGAACACATATTAGGACCTGTGTGATTCTGTCCCTGTTTCTTCCCATCAGTTCATCCTATGGTCTTTCTACTATCCACCTCCTCCATCAGTCTTCTACCCTTCTAGTTGTCCTGAACTTCAGACCTTGTGCCAAGGGGCCTTACAGACCCAGAAGCTGAGCCCTGGGTCTTGGACGATCAGGTTGAAGATGGGTTCTTTCTATTTTTCACTACTGAAATGTTGATGACTTGACTTAGCATCTCAAATCTTCATTGAATTCAAAGTGGGTGTAGCTATCTATATTTGCCAATTTCAGTCTGCACATGATTGACGTCATTTCTCAGCTCTGCAGCAATGCCTAGGCAGAATTCCTCTGCCCTGTGTGTTTGCATTCACTGACACACAGACTGGGTTTTCATGTCCTCTGTGTGTGGTCTGTAACATGTCATTGGCACTCTGTCTGGGAAGCTGTGACAGTCCCCATGTCTTATAGAATATTCCAATGGACGCTTCCTGTGGAGGTTTTTCTCTTACCTTTCAGCTGTACGTTATGGTGACATGCTCTCCTGGGTAGATCTTAAATATGCCATATAAGGATAGTACATTACTTGTGCCAGTGGGTGGCCTTTCTCCTTTCACTCACAGCTTTACTGCCTATTCATCCTGTTAGTGGAAGGAAGTAGAAAGCATAGCTATAGGCTTTAGTCAGGATTACACCTCAGAAATGAAATGATTATTGCCTAACGCATTCTAGAGAAGAAGGTAGGAGTGGAGAATTTCTTATTGTATGTTTTCACTGCAACATTTTCATTGATGAAATTAACATAACTCTAAAATGAATTATCATTCATATTTCCCATGCCATCTGGGTAAGACTTGCATTTATTATTATCACCAATGATACATAGGTACATAATATTTTTCAGAGTCATCAGAATCCATTATTCCTGATAGAATATTGAATGAAACAGTTATATAAATTGATTAGTTTACCATTAAATTGGTACTGGGAGAAAGCTAAGACATTTAATATCTGTATTGTTTTAATATGAGTACCAAGTAGTTATTGTCATTGTGGAAATAGCAGCATTCACTTTTTTATGATGCATATGAAATGAGATACAAATGGAATATTTATCAATAAAGTTGAGTAAAACCATAATGGTTCCTCAACTGTAGGTGAATAGTTGGTGCCTGAGTAAGGTGAAGTACCTTTTCTATGCACTAAGAAGACAAAAAAGACAACCTATTATTACATAACAATACTAAATGATTGTTATATATAGATCAATGGATTTTGTAATATATTTTAAAAATCAGTCTCATATGCCGGGCGTGGTGGCTCATGTCTGTAATCCCAGCACTCGGGAGGAAGAGACAGGAGGATTGCTGAGTTCGAAGCTTGCCTAGGCTACATAGTGAGCTCAGAGCCAGCCCAAACTACAAAGCGAGACCCTGTCTAAAAAAAAAAAAAAATCAGTCTCACATGCTTTTGCAATTTTGGGGCCAACTGGTAGACTGGAATTCTAGACTTTCAATTTGGCTAATCTAGCCATACTAAATAATGCTGAGAAGAATCACACTGGATCTTGGTATATTATCCCTGGCATGATCAGTATAATTATCAAATTATTAGTCTTATTATTGGTAAAATAGAACTAGAACTTAATAAAGATTTATATTCACTTCTCCAAATCTGGAACAATATCAGCATGCACTGGAAAATCAGTAAATGTTCATGAAGGTATTATGAAAAAATCAAAAATAAATAAACTTTTCCAGGGTTATAAAATAGTGTTTATATTGTCTTCTTTTACTAAAATTAGAAAAGAAAGAAGTATTTCAGGGACATACTTATGTGCCTAGAATTAATTAGTAGCATTCTTGGTTTTCTAATGTTCAGAGATTTACTACTGAAAGGGTTTCAACTAAATATAAACTATTTTTTGTTTGTATTTATTTTGCCATTAATGGTGGACATATTTAAAAACACATTTGTTTGTAAGAGTATGAGAAATAGATATGGGGGAGAGAGAGTGAGAAGGAGAGAGAAGGAAAGAAGGAAAGAAGGAAGGAAAGAAGGAAAGAAAAAGAAATTGAGGGTTTAGATATTCAACACTGTTATTTTTTCATGTGTACAATATTAATAGGAACCAAGAGCTGCGCTGATACTCATCCATAAAATCTTGCCCATAGAAATATGAGTTTTTCAGTCTTTTAGCCATATGGATTAGTTTAAACAAACCATCTGCCTCAGTTTTGACTGTTAGTGAAATAAGGAATTTGAGGTAATTGATATTACTGCATTAATCTGACAACCAAAAATTGCACATTTCTGTGGTAATAACTCAAACCATAAATACTTACACATCCTGTTATTGTTGACTACATTCCTGTTCTATGAAGTTATCCATGAGTGATTAAAGATGCCATACGAAGGCCAGAGATTTAGCTCAATGGTTCTGGCACCTACCTCACAAGCGCAAGGTCCTGAACTCAACCCCCAGTAACCACATACAACAATGCTGGGCGTGGAGACTCACGCCCACCAACAATCAATACCACATACCACAGTGCCAGGCGTGGTGGCTCACACCTGTAATCTCAGCACTCAGGGGGCAGAGATAGGAGGTTTGCTGAGTTCAAGGCTTGCCTGGGCTACATAGTGAGCTCAGGGCCAGCCTGAACTACAAAGCGAGACCCTGTCAGAAAAAAAAAAAAAAAAAGTGCCATACGATGCCCTACAACTTCTGAATTTCACGTTAGGAACCTATGAAGAAAGTGTGTCTGGCATCACTACACCAAAAAGATTGTACAAAGCAAAGTCATCCTTGAGTGATTATTAAAAGGTAAGAAACAGCACTGAGGAGTATGGTGACAATATGTCTTTTGGTCAGTCAAAACCCAGGCAGATATATGTTACAAAAGGAAATTTTGTTTAATTAAACACTGGTCGTTTTAGCATACTTGACTTGTATGCAGCAGTCTGCCACTGACCTTGGAATTTTTTTCACTTTTGTATAACTCAGTTTTCTCATCTAGAAAAAGAGAAATAGGGTAGGGGTTGAATGTATCCTACCAATGGTAAACTTACCTTCTAATGTGGATTTTCTTCTATAGCATGTCTTCAGATTTTTGCCTGATATTTTCAGATCCATTTTTGTTTACCATTTAATGTTAATAAAACACTGAAATAGCAATATTAAATTTATGTAGGCCAAATGCATATAAATATAACTTTAATTAATAATGAGAACTTGCTTCATATGTATAGAAAAGTAAACAAAAATTAGGTCAAGGGCCATTCATTTAGTCTGTGTTATCTCAAAATTATTTTTAGTCTTAGCACAATGTACTATATGTAGAAAAACTCAATATACCCTCAAATACACACATATTTATATAAAATAAATGGATAACTGCATTTGAAACATAAAATTAACATATGATTAAAATTTTGATATAGCCCTATATTCTAAAACCAAAGAGCTTTGAAAACAATTATATAATAATATTCTGGGTTTCATCTGGATCCTTTTCCATATGTAAATTTCAGAATGATTATTGGGAAACTGGTATTCTTTAGACAACCATTCTGCAACAAATTTATTCAAATAATATTTATTTCATAAGAATATTATAGGCAAATGGGAAATGAAAACAGTAATGCCCTTTTGTGGTAGATACTGCATGAACTGTGTTCCAAATCTAGCCCCTAGAAATTATTCTGAGATTAAGGAGTACAGCAAGGGAATCATTGGCAAACCCTGCAATTTCTTCCAGAAAAGTTTGTCATTATGGACAGGCTAAGCCAAGAAGCATGAGAGCAGATGGTGAAATGCCAAGTATGAATAAATTCAGGTCTCTCTCTAGTACCTTAAGCCAAAGGACTTGGATAAGGACCAACACACACTACTGTGGGCCCAGCGAGGAGCAAAAATTATTCAGCAATCATCGCAGTCAGGAATAGAATCCTGGAGAGTAATACAACACTTCAGCTAGCTCCATTACAAATCCTTCATGGTCTCTCGAAGGCCATTTACATTGCTGAGAACCTGCCAGTGCACTTGCTGAAAGTTAGCTTCAACTTCAGAAGAAGCTCTGGACGAGCTTCAGAAACTTTCTGTTCTTGTGTTCCTTTTAAAATTTCTACTCATCTATCTCCGTAGGTTTCTATGAGAAATAAATTAAGTCATTAAATTAGGGTACTGTGAAAGGTCATCATGCTATTCTAGAATTTCTTTTGTTAACACAAGTTCATCAATTAAAACCCAACTTCTTTCTTTTGGGAAAATGTCCTCCCAAACTACCCAACCATTTTAAAATAAATTTTGTTAGACTACCAGTGATTGTAGAAATACTCATTTCTATTTCTGTTGAAGAAATCAGGAGATAGGCAAACATGTTAAGCATTTGCCAGGATATTATAAATCTTTAAATAAAATATTTCACCAGATGATTTTAAACATCTATTAGGTTGACTAAATTTGAGAAATGATGGCAAAATTTAGATAAACATACACTTACTAGATTCCATTGAAGAAAAATGTACTATAATCATTCAATTTTTAAGGGAAAACAGAAAAGAAGTTTAAAGAAATGCAGGAAATTATGAGTATACAGTGAGGTTTTCCCACATGAAAACTAGATCTATTAATATTAAGTTATATAGTAAAAGTAATTTTTCCAAATGAGCTCAATAACCCAATGCCTATATTGGGAGATGCGATATAAACTGAGGAAAGATAAATTATCCAGGAAGTTTTATTTAAAGAGACAGAAAATCTAGAGCTAGAGATTTCTCATTAACTAATGGATTTAATGGTTTTTATCCTTTTAGTCAACAACTGTTCTACATTGACTATTTGTCAGGTCCCTCTGAGGAGTATCAGAAAACTGGCAAAAGGGAAGTTTCCCAATACAGAGTCAGAACATTTGCATGGATCTGCACAAATTCATAACAAAGTCATATTTTTTCCTAACATTTTGAGAAATATGAAGAAAACTATCAACAAATTTATATAAATAATGTTTTAACTTCTCTATAGCTATTACACTTTTTCTAAATTCATTCTTTACAATCTTAAATTCAAATTATTCCTAAAGCCTTACTTGGAGAAAATTTTAACAATGTCAATTTCATTTTACCAATTATAAATCCACATATTCTGAAAATGAAAATTTGTATATTTCATGAATTGCTATATGTGATCCGTATTAAACAGATCTTCCAGAGTTACTGTATCATGTAGTGGCATGTTCATTTGACACTCTATGAAATGCCCATACACAAATTAGCATTCTTGTGGTGTTGACAACTTAGTTGGTAGATTAATAATGCAGAATAAAACATAAAATTAAGCATGGGAATTGTGGAATATATGAACAGGCCAACTTATCATAAATGGTATCTATTTCACTAGTTTATTCATTGACCAACAGTCCATGCTGGTTCATTAGTATGTGTAGTATGGTGAAGTGTAGCTGAGAACTGTCAGTATGAATGCTTATCACTCTATGCATAATAATTGCTTTTGTCATACTTTTCTTTGCTTATTTGTGTTGCCATCATGTCACCATTTTATTTGATATTTTTCACAAGATTGGACACATGTCCTTTAAAAGATCCAAGAAATTACTATTGAATGATTTCACGCTATTTGAGAAAAAATGTACAAAATAAGTATGAAGTTTTCTATGTATTTACCATCTTTTCTAAAATATTTTTTTCTGAGAAAATATGTACTATGAAAACCAGCATCTGTGTATGGCCTGAGACAACCTTAAATTAAATTAAATACATATAGGAGTATGTAATATCATACAATAATAATATGCTCTAGGTTAACTTAAATTCCCAAGATTGGAAAAAAATAACACAACAATTTTTTCAAGTTGAAAACAGAAAAGTAGTTAAACTATTGCCATTAATGGCACAGTTATTTTTTATATGATTTGCTAAAAGAAAAAAAAATATTCTTTTTTCTTTAGAAAATGTGTATATTTAATCATATGCCCTTGCATATATAAATATGCATTTGTGAATGTGATATAGAGAACACATAGTATATATATATATATATATATAATTATATAATATATACCATGTACTGTATATGGAATAAGACATCTATGCATCCACATGTAGATTGTACTTGGTATGTTTGCATCAGTTAATACATTACTGAGAAGCAAAGAGAATTTTTATCTAAAAAAATTATTTTCAGCATTTCAAGTGTTTATTTAACTAGTCAAATTTGAACAATCATCTTTAACCAGTCAAATCTGAACAGCCATCTGTTAAGTGCAAGAATTATTAGATGCAGTAAAAACTGAGTAAGAATCAGTGCGATTTTCCTGAGCCCCAGTCTACTGCTGAGCACAGTACCTGAGGACATTACGGGGCAGTAGTTTCATAGAGATTAAAGCATAATAGTCTGAAAGTTTTGTAAAAGGTTTCATGGGTACTAATCAGGCTCATATCTTAGTGGTTGATGTATTTCACACGTGCCCAAAATACATTGAGACACAGCAAATTTGCTAGAATTTCCTCAGATCCTTTGATTTTTGCAAAAATAATTTAACCTTAGGGTTTGAAGCCCTCATTGTATGTCATATTGATTCAATTCTCTTCCTTCTTCCTCAGAGGTAATTATTTCCCAAGGTCACATGCAGTATTTCCATATAGACTATAATATTTTAATAGCATAGTTTCCTATCCATAAGCAATAAATTTAAAATATTCATCAGCACTCACACTGCATATCCCCCTGAATTTTTTCCACTCAATATAATTTTATGTATTTATTTTACTACTGATGAACTAGATTCATTTATCTTTAATGTTAAATCAGATATTCTATATACATTTGAAAAATTAATTATTTTATTGGTACAATTTAGATAATACAAATGATCATATTCATGATAGGGGATTTGTACCTGTATATGATCTATCTTGACTATTTTTTCCAATTCCTCTCACATGTTCTCCATTTACAAATAAGATTTAAAATACACTAAATGAAGATTCAATAGACACCCTTTGTATATTACTTTTTCAGGATTTTAGCTGAAATATAGTCTGGAAAAATGTATACACACTTCAGGGAAAGAAAAATAGTATGAGTTTTCTTTCAACAAATAATAAATTATTTTAATAGTAAAATATTTTATTATTATTTCTCCTTGGATCTCGTCTTGATCATAAATTTTTCTTCTTTCTGATTGCCAGTCATTTTGAGGTTTTTACTAAAATTGATTGGTTAAGAATTAATTGATAATCTACAGACATTTTATGTGATACTGACCCCTCCTTTCCTTTCACTTAGTATTTATTTGAGCTTTCCTTTTACATCACTTAAAGAATATTTCTTTCTTTATTTTTTTTAATACAGATTGAACTCATGAACTTGCAAGGCAGGCACCAAAACCACTGAGCTAAGTTTAATTAAAGTGTAATAAAAGCCTTGAAGATATCTTGTTAAAATTATTTCTTGCTACATCCAGTAAATAGGAGATTTCTATTTTTTACATGATTACTTCTAATAGAGTCAACTTAAAGAAATAATGGTGTTTTTTGTTTTTCTTTTTGCTATTTTTACCATACCTTTTATATTTTTATTTAGTATTAGTTCATTTGCATTTTTCTTTCCTTTCCAATATTATATATTCTTGAAAATTATATTTATTCATTCTGTTTCAATTTAGAACACCAACTATTCAAGTGGTCATTCTTCGTGTTTATAATTGTGCTAATAAAGCATCTGATTTTGACTTTTGGGGTTTCCTTTCTTTGTCCTTTGAACTAGATATTCTGTGGGGTTTTTCTCCTTTGTTTGCTTTCTTAGCAAGTGAATGTGCCTCCAAATGGCTAATTTATTTTTTTTTCATCATGAGCCATCTTGCATTGCTATTTCCAAACACTTTTTAAAATTCATACATTTTATTTGCTTTCTCTTGGTTAGGAAAGGGTTTTCCACCTTAGTTATTCCATCATAATCTCAACTGGATGGCCCATTTTATTTCTTATAATACCTTGTTTAAATTTCTAGCTTCCAAGGATGGCTAAAACCTTCAAAACTAATTAATTACAGAACTAATTATTTGGGATACCTTCGTCATGTTTCTCATTGTAAAATAAGATATTTAACGTTAGAAGTAGATGATATTTACTGAAGATTTCTCACAGATGCTCTTTATAAAGTTCATATACAACTTTTTATAATTTACGAGTGGTTTTAATAGAAAATGGCTTTTAAATTTGATCA
>PVIC010056694.1:0-10886 GCA_004025085.1 Thryonomys swinderianus
AGAGCGGGCTGCGGGCGGGGGCGCAGGCCGGACCCTGCGGGAGAGGCCGGGCAGCCGGAGCCCTGGGGCCGGGCGCACGCTGCTGCCCTGTCCCCGCTGCGAGCAGCACTCTACACCCCGCGCCCCGCTGGGCACCGCTTGTCACCTCCGCCTACCAGCGCCCAGTGAACAGATTCGTCCTGGCTTGAGCTCTTCCTCTCTCTAGGCTGAGGATACATTCCCATAGCCAAACACACCAAATTTTATTTTATTATTCTTCATTTGATTGTATTTTTATTTAGAACTTTTGTTTTTTGTTGTTCTTTTTTTTTTCTTTTCTTTTTTTGAGACAGGGTCTCGCTTTGTGGTTCAGACTGGCCCTGAGCTCACTATGTAGCCCAGGCAAGCCTCGAACTCAGCAATCCTCCTGCCTCTGCCTCCCGAGTACTGGGTTTACTGGCGTGAGCCACTACGCACAGCACTTTTATGTATTTTTTATTCTCTACGATCTTCTTCCGGTATATTTCCCCCACACTTCATGCTATTATTTTGCCCTTTCTTCTTTGGTGAGCATGTCTGCTTGTCTGTCCTTCAATCCCACTTGCCCTTTTCTCTCAGTAGGGTTGAGAGAAGATAAGGGAATTCTCCTTTGTCCCTCTTTATCCCCTCCTACTTTAATATGTATCTCTTCACTTAGCTTGTTCTCCTGTATCTTACTCTTCCTCAGTTTTTCCTTTTCTTTCCTCTCCCTCTTTTCATTTCTCTCCCTTTAATATTTTTTCTCCAACATTTATATCACAGAATCTTTTCCCATCTCCACGCCCACTGATAATTTCACACCAGTTTTCCATTATTTCATGCTAAATATATAGCATACCCTGACCATCATTAGGATCTTTTATCCTCCTCATTCCTCCATCCCATACCACAGGAAAGAAGTCTTAAAAATAATATAAAAGTTTGCTTTTCACTTTTTCTTTTCTTTTCCCTTGGCATTTCCCAGCTCCCAACTCTCTGGCTTCAGTCCATTGATTCTAGAAACTTACTCGTGAATGGTGGTTTTGCACCATTAGAGGAGACACAGCCATTGAATTTAGTGGACATTAACTGTAGGTCAAAACTTGGATTCTTAGGATGCTTAGATCATCATTGTAGATATTTCTCTAGGCTACAGGGACACACAAAACAGGGTCCACTGAATGTCATTTCTGAATTAGCCTTGATAGATACCGCTGTAATGGATTAGCCTGTTACTCTTGTAGCTGATTTGATTGCAAAGAAATTATTCTGCTTCAGCAGACAGTTTCTTGCCAGTGAACCTATTTGTTTGAATCCACCAACACACCCAGAGAGAGGGCCAATGAGAGCTGATAACCCAAGAAGTCAGACTACATCAGACTGTAAAAGAATGCCTGAAACCAGGGAGAAAGAACTCCCTCCGAGTTATCATAAGTATTACAGTGGAGAGATCAGAAAATTTGGGGCATGAAAATGTAGTCTGGCAAAGAAGCTATTTGAGAATCACATATGAAACATTTCACTGGAATTTAATCTGTGGTTCCATTGGCCATTTTATAGTTTCATGTTTTTCTATGTCTATTTGGGATTATGTTATGTTCTTTTATGATTTCCTGTGTTTATTTGGTTGTTACTTTTATATATTTGTGATACAAAAGAATAGAGATTACTCCATGCAACAAAACATTGTGTAGTGAAAATAGAAATCAATGATAAATGAAATTTCTGAAAAGGCAAGAACATTGGAAAAATTAACTATGTACTTCTAAACAAGTAATTGGTCACAGAAGAAATCAAAGGACGAATTTTAAAATAATTCCCTTTTTTTTTTTTTTGAGACAGGGTCTCGCTTTGTAGTTCAGGCTGGCCCTGAGCTCCCTATGTAGCCCAGGCAAGCCTCGAACTCAGCAATCCTCCTGCCTCTGCCTCCCGAGTGCTGGGATGACAGGCATGAGCCACCACGCCTGGCTAAAATAATTCTTTGAACATGATGGCACAACTCTTCCAAAGCTCTGGGACACTATGACAGGAGTTCTGAGGGGAGCATTCGCCACAGTCCATTCTGTCATTAGGAAAACTGAGCCATTTCCAATAAACAACCTTATGAGAACTCTCAAGATACCTGAGAAACAACAACAGTTCCAAACTGAAAATAAGGAAGGAAATTATAAAAGTTAGAGAAGTCAATGACACTGAGACTAAAACTCAGAAAAAAAATCAACAAATTGAAGATTTGATTCTGTGAAATAGTAAATAAAATAGATAAATTCTTAGCCAGACTTACTATGAAATGTAAGAAAAGACCCACATCAATGCAATTAGAAATAAAAAAGGTAAAATCACAACAAATGCTGTGGAAATCCATACTATTGTATCTACTTTGAAAAGTTACATTCCAACAAAGTAGCCAAGTTATAATGAGTGGAAAGAATCTTAGACAACCAAACTGCCAAAATTAACCCAAGAAGACATAAATATACTTAACAACCAAATAAAAAACAATGGAATTTACATAGTAATAATCAGCCAAATAAAAAAGCTCAGAACCAGATGGATTCACTGCTTAGGTCTACAAAATCTTTAATTATGTCACATCCTTAATATTCCTCAAACTATTCAAAAGAATTGAAAGGAATTCAGTGTTCCCAGATTGTTTTGTGGAAGTCAGTACCACCCTGATCTCCAAACCAGATAAAGACTGAACTGAAAAGGAAACCATAGTCCATCTGCTTAATGGACATACATGCAAAAATCTGCAGTAAGATACTAGCCAATAGTGCAGCACACTATCAGAGAGATCATACATTATGATCAAGTAGTTTTCATCCCACATGTGCAAGGATGGTTCAACATACATAAGTTGATCAATGTAATACATCACATAAAGAGAAAAAAGTCAGAAAACATGATCATATCACTAGATGGAAAAAGTTTCAACAAAATCTGACATCCCTTTATAACTAAAAACCCAGAAAAAGCAAGTATAGAAGGGCAATGCCTAAATATTCAAACCAATAGCCAGCATTATGCTAAAAGGGGAAAATCTAAAATCAGGAACAAGACAAAGAGGTCCTCTGTCACCTCTTCTTTTCAGTATAGTACTTGAAACATTAGCCATTGCAGTTAGGATAGAGAAAAAATAGAGATATAAATAGGAAAGAACTCAAATTACCATTATTTGCAGACGACGTAATTCTCTACATAGAAGACATAGAAGAAACTCTCAGAGTTAATAAAAAACTTCAGTGATATAGCAGGATACAAGACCAACCCATGCACAATTAACATTTGTGTACACTAAAACTGAATGGAGTGAGAATATAGGAAAGTAATATGATTCACAGCTTTGAGAAAAGTGAAATACCTAGAAATTACCCTAACCAACAAAGTGGAAGACCTCTGCAAAGAAAACCACACTACTCAGAAAAAAAGAGATTGAGGAGGAAATCAGAAACTGGAAAGACAACCCCTGCTCTTGTATAGGCAGAATTGATATTGTCAAAATGTCCATTTCCAAAACTGTTACACAGATTCATTGCAATTCCAATTAAAATACTAACAGCATACATTATAGATCTTGAAAAAAAGCCAAAAATTTATATGAACCACAAGAGACTGAGAATAGCAAAAGCAATTTTGAAAAATAAGAGCAAAGGAGGACTCAGAGCAATATCTGATTTTGATCTATACTACAGAGTAATAGTAAGAAAAATGTTGAAAAGAAAAAGAAAGCACATATATAGAGAGAGTTGGGGGTTGTAGGGTGGATGGGATATGGGTAAAAATGAGAATTAATCCATGTCAAATACTGGAACAAATTCCCCAATGTTGAGTGTGATTGGGAGCTGTATAGAATATGTACCAATAAAGAATTAATTTTTTTTTAAAAAAAGAAAAATGGCATGATACTAGAACAAAATGAGATACATGGCTCAATGGAACAGAATTGAGGATACAGAAACTTCTTCAGACACTCTCAGGTTTTGATCTTTGCCAATGGCCTCAAAAGCATGTTGGGGGAAAGAGTCTCTATTCACAAGTGGTACATGGAAAACTGGTTATCTGTATTTAGAAGATTGAAACAGGACCCTTACCTTTTACCATACACTAAATTAAAATAAAAATGGATCAAAGATTTAGTATTTAAAACAAAAACATTAAGCCTACTGTAAGATAAAATAAGTAAATCACTTCAAAACACAGATGTAGGAAAGTATTTTTTAAAGACTGTCTCACTTGTACAAGAAATAACAGAAAAATCAGCAAATGAGATTAAATCTGACTAAAAGCCTTTGTACAGCAAAGAATCAATTAGTAGAGTGAAAAGAGAACCTACAGAATGAGAAAAGTTTTTTTCTAGCTACTTCTCAGACAGAGGACTAGTATCTAGAATATAAAAAGAACTAAGAAAATATTAAAGGACCTAAAAGTAAAGATCCAGTCAAGAAATGGCCAGAAAAAAGTACAGACACTGCAGAGAGGAAAAATTACAAATTATCAACAAATATATGAAAAACACTTTCTTCTTCTCTGGGCATTAGAGAAGTGTTAATTAAAACAATGGTAAGATTTCATAGTACTCCAAACAGAATGGCAGTCATTAAGAGATCAAATAGTAGCAATCAAACAACAGTGTTGATGAGATTGTGGTGAAAAAGAACACTCGTTGGTGGGAGTGTAAACTAGTATAACCATTATTGAAATAAGTATGAAAATTTCTCAAAGAACTAAAATTAGAAATTCCATATGACCTAGTGAACCCCCTTCCCAAAGGGCTTAAGTCAGGAAAACATGTATAGCAGTGTTTACGGCAGCACAAGTTGTAATAACTAAATCCTGGAAACAGCTTGTAAATCCATCAACAGATGATTAGATAAAGAAAATGCAGTGTCTATATATAATGAAATTTTAGTTTATTATGAAGAACGAGATTTGTGACATTTGTAGGAAAAAGGATTCATGTGGAAAAATATTATGTTGAATGAAATAAACCATACACACAAACTTAACACGATACCCTCATTTGAGTGAGGCAAAATACAAAAAAGAAAATAATAAAATATGGATAAAAGGGGAGAAGGAGATGAATCTTTCCCAACAGGGAAGTGTTCCAAAGGCAAAAGCAAGAGGGATAAGGAGGAGGGGAAGGGGAAATGAGTAGAATAAATATACCCCATGTGCAGGAGCTTAATAACATCAACTGATGTAATTCCCATATACCATATTGTGAGCTAAGGTTAATAATGTCAAGAAGAATGAAAAATTAGGGGACTTGGAGGAGGAGGAGCAAAAGGGAAGGAGATTTTAAAATAGTAAAAACAAGCTATGGTTTATAATCACTCTAAAAAATCCTTGTAAACTGAGTGAATTGCAAGCATGTATTAATAAAGCAAAAAATTGAAATTATAAAAAGGAGTATAATATATCTTAATGGCCATTTCCAGAGAAAATGGCAATATACCTAATTTTTTCAGAATATGATTGGCTAATAATTAAGTACTTCATTTTCTGTATAGTTAGCTGACTACCTCCAGATTTGTAATAATCTTAAAGAAAAATCCATTTTAGAAATAAAATTAGATTTTGCTTTACATTTGACAAGGTTTCTTATAAATAAATGCATTGAATATGAGAGATTTGCATTATTTTATAGATCTGATAAATCTAGTTCTCATATTAGAATATTAAATTTGGAAATCTTGGACAATGAGATCAGATTTTACATTTTCTCTAATTCTAAAATATTTGGCAGAATACAGATCTACTTGTTCTCAAATGGATGATACAAAGAATATCAGTTCTCATTTGCCATTGATAAATGGGAAGATAAAAGTAAGTTACCAATTAGAAAATGTATCCATGAACAGTTGTTACTCAGAATCAATAACTACTTAAATATATTTTGCCAGACATAATCCAAATATAAAAATCATTAAATAATTTGCCATTGAATCAGTAATATTTTTAATATACTGTTAACTTTTTTCATTTAAAATCATTTATTATATATTCAATTACATCTGTTTATTAATTGCAAAGCCAGGATATTTATTTCACAAATTTTTAAGTCATGATGTGGAAATGACATTTATTAATAATTATAAAGTTGTTTGCACTGCAATAGTGTTGCAATATAAAAAATGTTGCCATGAGAAGTTTTTGCAGCAGAGTGACTGCAGTAGATTAAATGTGAATTAGGAAGAGATCAGGAAAAAAAATACCCACTCTTAAGTCACCAAGCCCAAGCTCTCCTCAGGGAAACCTCCATGAATTTGTAAGTCAGGAATCACTAGTCTGGCATGTGGAGTGAAGTATCAAACTAAGTCATTTAAAAACTGCATTAAGGGCCAGAGATTTAGCTCAGTGGTTCTGGCGCCTGGCTTACAAGCACAAGGTTCTGAGTTTGATCCCGGTAACCACAAACAATGCTGGGCATGGTGATCACGCCCACCAGCAATACCACATACCACAGTGCCGGCTGTGGTGGCTCATGCCTGTAATCCCAGCACTCGGGAGGCAGAGGCAGAAGGATTGATGAGTTGGAGGCTTGCCTGGGCTACATAGTGAGCTCAGGGCCAGCCTGAACTACAAAGTGAGACCCTGTCTCAAAAAAAAAAAAAAAACTGCATTAAATTAATGTTACTGTTAGGGCATTTTCATTTCACTTTCTAATTAGGATAAATAGGATAGACCTTATTGGCCATACAACATATTTTGAAAAACTTTACTTAAGTGAAGTCAATGATACATATTTAGAGAAAGTTGGAGTGATTTCATGATATAGGAAGGAATATACTGAAGTATCAACTGAACTTCAACAGGAAGAGAGAAAATAATATATGACTGGATGAGAGAAAAGATTGGAAGGATGAACCAAATCACGTCACCCTTTCTAGAGTAATGTACTTTATTTGACAGCTTTCCTCCATTTTGCCTTACCATGAAACATGTCTGTTAAAATATTATAAACAGATACAGTAGTTCATACTTCCCTTAAGAGAAATATGTTTGAAAAGCATTTCTGTAATCTCTCCTAAGATCTTCACCAAGATGCCTATGCTAATATAATGCTTCATTACTGAATGGAAAGCCAAGAACAAAGTCTCTTTAAAACCACTAGCACGAGAAAGCCAGTGATGAACAGAAATTGACCTGAAGGAGAAAGATAGTCAGGTATAATGTAAACTTTCCACTCAGCATCCTTGGCAATGTTCACTCTGAAAATTAAAGGTGGTAATACAGAGAGGGCTGTGATAGACATATGGGGAAGATTTGAGACTTTCCTATCTTCAAAGTTCCAATCAAAGACATTTTAGAACAGCAAAATCCAACAAAATCTTCAGGCACGCATGAAGACATCAGGGATTGGGAGGAAGGGAGCCAGGGACCCACTGCAGTTGCTCCGGGGTGGATGATAAGTAAGATTAAATGAGAACAGAGAAAAGGACAATGCACCTAGCCTGTATTTGCATGAACAATATCAAGCGAGGACTTTTAAACCTGTGCCTTTATAAGTGGTTTGTTGCACAACATAATTGGAGCAATTGACACTTTTAGCTCCTAATGTAGTTTTTAACAGAAAATTATTAAAGTTGGCCATTAATTCTTTCATCAGCTATGTTTATTGAATCACCCTAATTTAACAAATTCTGTTTAAAAACCATTATTTGATCAGCTAAAATTATGATCAAATTATATAAACATGAATAAATGTGCTAACTCTTAGTAACTTTGAAATTTTCCCAAATACAGACAAGACTGATATGTTCTATCTATCTATCTATCTATCTATCTATCTATCTATCTATCTATCTATCTATCTATCTATCTATCTATCTATTTTATGAGACAGGGTCTCGATTTGTAGTTCAGGCTGGCCCTGAGCTCACTATGTGGTCCAGGCAAGCCTCAAACTCAACAATCCTCCTGCCTCTGCCTCCCAAGTGCTGAGATGACAGGCGTGAGCCACCATGCCCAGCACTGTGGTATGCGGTATTGATTGCTGTTGGGTGTGAGTCACCACGCTCAGCATTGTATGTGGTCACTGGGGATCGAACTCAGGACCTTGCGCTTGTGAGGCAGGCGCCAGAACCACTGAGCTAAATCTAGCCCTCTATTTTTATTTTTTAATCTTGTGAGACACAGTGTTGCTATGTCATCCAGGATGATCTTGAACTCACTACAAAGGCTAGATTGGTCTCAGTTCCCTGCATTCCTTCTGCCTCAGTCTCCTGAGTGCAGGGATTGTGGGCATATGCCACCACATCCAGCAAGAATGAAATGTGTGTTATGCAATTCGATTGTACTTTTCCATCCTTTATCAGATCCTATGGGACAGCTGCTGACTTCAACTACTTGAATGTAAAATAGTATGAATAAAACTAATTTTGGTGCCTTGAGAGATTAAACCATAGCAGCACGACACTGCTGGTCACTTCTCCAAAACAGAGAGTTCAGTTTACAGTAAGGCTAATCTCTGTTAAACTTTGAGCTCAATGCCTTACCTCCCAATACACAATCACCTTCTACTGTCTCAATTTGACATGTCTCAGATCTCCACTTTGTTGGTTGCACATTTCTCCTGAGAACTATACTGGTAAATGTGCACCATAAACTGAGTACATTATACTTTCCACAGAGTCTAGCTTCCATCCCATTTGAACATGTAGATATTAATTCTGGAATTCAGTTTTCTATGTGATTATTATCCCTAAATATTATGAACCAAAACAAAACAAAAAACATCTTTTTTAATAGGCCATGTGATTTATGAGATCATATTTTGAATATCACTTTAGCCAAGCAAAAATGTTAAGAACTAATTTCTATGATATATAACTATAAAAATTGAGGCATGGAAATTGAAGACATAAGCTTTGTTTCAATTTTTTAATCTTACCTTCACATTTTTTTTGTTTCTCTTCTTTGCTTTCCCCCACCCTTTATTCCCCTTTGAAGATTATCTTCCTATTTCACAATATCTAATATATATTTTGGGCCTGATTTATACCTTCAGTTTCTCACACTAGAGAAATGATATGGTATTTATATGTGTGTCCTAGTTATTTCATTTATGACTATAGGGATGGGGATTATAGGAAGGGCAGGAGAATAGGGAAAAGAAGAATCAAGTTATATCATGTACAGGTACAAATTCTCAATGGTCAATGTGATCATAATGTACACTTAAAATGTACCAATAAATTCAATTTTAAAAAGAAAATGAATGCTCAAAAATCAATAGTCTTTGTATACACAAACAACAGACTCACTGAGAAAGAAATTGGGGAGTTAATCCCTTTCACAGTAGAATAAAAAAATCTAAGTATCAATCTAACAAAGGAAGTGAAAGACCTCCACTCTGAAAACACAGGAGTCTGAAAAAGGAGATAGAAATTATCAGAAAACAAAAAGACATCCCTTGTTCCTAGGTAGGAAGAACCAACATCGTCAAAATGACTATGCTCCCAAAACTATTATATAGATTCAATGCAATCCCGATTGAAATCCCAATAGTATATTATACAGATCTAGAAAGAATTACCCAAAAATTCATCTGGAATCACAAGAGACCTAGAATAGCAAAAGCAATTCTAAGCAACAAGGACACAGTGAGGGATATAATGAGACCCAATTTGAAATTTTACTATAAAACCATTGTGATAAAAACTGCATGGTACTGGCAAAGAAACAGACCTGAAGATCAGCAGAATAGATTAGAAGATCCAGAAACAAATCCAGATACACTAAGCTACCTTATCTTTGACAAAAAAGCCAAATATCCTCCGTGGAAAGATAGACTCTTCAACAAATGTTGCTGGAAATTGATGAGCCTCAAACTATTGGAAAAAGAGGAGCAAGACAAACCCAAAACTCTTACTAGGGAGGAAATCATAAGGATCAGAGCAGAAAATGATGCAATGGAGACAAAGAGAACAATACAAAGAATCAGTGAATCAAAGAGTTGGTTCTTTGAAAGGATAAATAAAATCGACAGACCCTTAACCAACCTTATCAAACAAAGGAAGGAAAAGGCTCAAATCCAGGGGAGAAATGAAAATGGGGAAATCACCACAGATCCATTGGAAGCCCAAAGAATAATAAAAACATATTTTGAAAATTTGTACTGAAAAAGACGGAAAAATCTAGAAGAAATGGATAGATTCCTAGACACAACTGGGCTTTATCCTAAAGCTAGACCTATCTCTGTCCCCAGGTACAAAATTAAAATCAAAGTGGATTATAGTTTAAATATAAAAGCAGAAACAATAAACCTGCTGAAAAACCAGTAAAACTCTGGAGACATTGGCTTAGGGAGAGACTTTATGAACAAAACCTCTCTAGCACAAGAACTAGCAGAAGAAATCAACAAATGGGATCTCTTTTTATTAAAAAGCTTCTGCGCAGCAAAGGAGACCATGAGCAGAGTGAAAAGACAACCAACAAATTGGGAAAGAATATTTACCAGCTGTGTCAGAGACCAAAGTCTCTTATCTAGAATATATGAAGAGCTTAAAAAAATCAGTCCTCCCAAATTTAAAGACCCAATTCAAAAATGGGCAGCTGAAATGAACACTTTTCAGAGGAAGATGTAAAAGTAAAAGAGGAAGTAAAAGTTATATATTATATATCAGTTATATTAAATTTGATATATGCATCATATATGATATGTGTCATATATTATATATCCTATATCATAAATATGATATATAATGTTATGCATCATGTACACATGATACATATATGAATGCTGTATATTACATGCATCATATACATGATGGACAATATTTATCATATATACATATAATATATTGTATTTAACATATGGTGCATAATACATATATTTAATATATATGATATATGTAATATATGAAATATTATATATCTCA
>PVIC010056695.1:0-10882 GCA_004025085.1 Thryonomys swinderianus
CTTCCCTTCTTTTTTTCTTTCTGTACTGGGGATTGAACTCATGCCCTTGTATGTCCAAGGTTGGCGCCGTACCACTTGAGCTAAATCCCAGCCTTCCAAACCTTTCTTTTCCACTTAGCATAGCCAGGGTATCTTTCTCTTCTTGGCACGTAGCACACTCCACTAGCACACACGCTGGTAACAATTCTGAGAAGGTTATTTACCTATTTGGATTCTTATAGGCCAGGGAAAGAACACTCAGAGAGGTTGGGCAACTTGCCTGAGATCAGAGTGACGCAATGGCTGAGCCAGGGTCCCACCCAGGTTTTTCTTGCCTCGCCCATTCCGGAAGCCTTGAGCTGTCCTAAGACATCAGAATTCTTGGGGATGTCACTAAGCCTGTTCACCATGAGCAATGTGGGTCCTGACGGATTGTTTATCAATAGTATGCTTATTTTAAAGAAAAGAAGGGGTTTATGATTTTTTTTTTTTTTTTTTGTACCAGGAATCACACTCTTGACCGTGTGTTTGCAATGCAAGTGCTGGGACCACTAAGCTAAATCCTCAGCCCATAAAATTCTTAAGTAATAATCAAAAACTGTTTTAAACAGTTTTTTAAAATCATTTAAAACATGCTTATAATTCTAACTATATTGGAGACTGAAGTAGAAAGATCATTAAGTTTGAGGCTGCCCTGAACAATTTAGTGTGACTATCTCAAACAAAAGAAAATAAAAAGGAAAAAAAAAAAAAAGGATGCACTTCAGGACAAGGTAACTAGTTCATGTTTTAGTACTAGGGAAAAAAAGAAATAAAAGTATTAAAGACAAATCATTGGACACCTTAAAGGGGAATTCTTGTGCTATCTGAAAGTTGCGCGTGCATGAAATAACTTTGATAAAAGGAAGTGCAAATTGTTCATCAAGTGAAGACGGGGGCAAAGCTCCCAAGCAGGCGGGGTTTGCGCGCAGGCGCCCTGGGAAGGGCCCTGCGCCGCCCGAGGCCTGGCGGTGAACCCCCTGCCTCCGAGCAGCTGCGAGTGTCGTGTTCCCGAAGCCCTCAGCCGGTGATTATGGCCGATTACACGAGGTGCCATGTTCCCTAATCATATCACTTGCATCGCTGTGAACGGCGGTGACAAGAGTTTGAAGCAGAAGATCACAGCTGTCTAATGAAAAAGGAAAAAAAAAATCAGATAAAGCAGACAGTGTAGCGGGCGGGGGAGCCAACGGGCGACGGGGTTCCAGGGCCCGGAGCTCGTCCCACCCAGCCAGGAGCCGGGGGCGCGGAGAGGGGGACCCCGCGCACCAGGCGCACCAGGCCGTGCGCCCCGCGCGCAGCCCTCGCTCCCTGCTCCGCGGGCGGACGCTGTGGCTCTGGCGAAGGTGGAGCTGCCGCCGCCAGCGAGGAGGCCGCGCTCGCGAATCAAAGGGAGACAGCCCGTCACCCCGCCCTGTTCTGCTCTGAAGCGGTTCTGAACTTCAGACGCCACCACTCCGTTTTTAATCTGTCTTCAAAGAGAGAACCAACTGTCTTGAATTAAACACCAGGCGGTTCTTGAAGTCATGTGTGATGAAAGTGATTAAATAATTAATTCAAACAAAGGTGATTTCTGAGTCAGGTTGGGGGTCAGTGTGAAGAAAAAAAAAAGTCTTGATTTAAAGCAGCATTTACTCTGTGTGCTGTGGAAAGAAATCATTTAATACGATATGAAATGATCACGCTGGAGACAGTGAACTTATTCCGTTGCTTCCGGGGCTCGGCTCTGTGACCTCTGGCTGATCCTTGAACAGACTGGGTCTGTTCCCTTCCGCCTCGGCCACCAGCCCCTGGAATTCCCCACCCCCTTCCCGGAAGACTCTTCTCCCTGATTTTATCTGGTTTGCTCTTTTCAGGCAGGGTAAATTCTTATCACTTGTCATTTCTTCAGACAGTCCATTGACTATGATTTGGATCTAAAATGCCCCCCCCCATATCACGTGTTCAGAAAGTGATGGATCATGGGAGTGCTATAGACACCAGGGATTAATCCACCTGACTAGGAATATTATTATCCCTTGTCTCTGCCTCCAGGATGCCGTGCGTTGAACAGCTTTCTTTTGCTCTGCTGTTCTGTTTTAGCACTATCTGTCTTATTTTTTATTTTATTTTATTTTATTTTTTTTGTTGCCGGAACAGAATACTTGACACCAACAAGTTAAAGGAGGAGAGGTTTTTATTTTTGTTTTCTTTTTTTTTTTTTAGCTCACAGTCTGTAGAAGTTTTAGTCCATAGTCAGCTGGCTTTAAGATAGGGTGGTACCCACCAGAAGGGCATCACAGAGGAGAAATAGTCCATGATAAGATAGGAAGGAAGCAAGAAACAGTAGCCTTCCTTCCTTTCCCTTTTTATTGCGTCCAGGTTACAAGCCTATTGGTTGGTTCCTCTATATCCAGGGTGTGCACTGTGTCTTCAATTAGTCTATCATCCCACCAAGGACTATGCTAAACCCGCTGTGGACTAACTCAGTATCACACACCGATGATCCACTTTCATACACCCTTGATCCAGTCATCCTAAAGCTCTGCCTATGAGCACTGAGGATTTGAGCAGACATGTCGAAACAAGCTATCACACCACCTGACCATGGACTACACACTCAGAAACACTAAGTCAGGTACCTCTCTCCTTCTTTAAATTCTGGGTGCCAAGTATTTTACCAAATGAAGAGCAAGTGAATGAGAAACCATCCCTAATGGCACTCGCTGCTATGGAGCTCCCTTCTCTCATTCTCTTTTTTTGTTCCCTCTTTTTATTTCTCTGTGATACTCAAGAGCCCCTGGTACTTAGTCGTATGTTCATTCCTTCTACTATGACCTGTTTTACCCACTGAACATAAGTACTTTAAAAACAGTATTTTATCTTCTATTCTTCCTGCAGGAACCCCCATCCTCAGTATCTTCTGATAGAGCTTATAGCAATGAATAGTTAGTTGTTCAATGAACAAACAAATGAAGAGTGCAATTCAAGGCTTAAATCCTTCAAATTTTTTTCTCTTCTCTGAGGGCTTGCATGCGTTCAGCTAGCACTTTACCAGCTAAGCTGTATTATCAACACTTTCTACCTTTTCTAAAATCAGAATTGTCTCTTAGAAATGCTTTTGATAGTGAAGGCCATTGTACATACTTCTAAATAATACCTCTTGCCCACTGGAATGATACATTCACATGTAGGCACAAACTGAATTCTTCCAAAACAAGGCAAGACGAATGAGCTTGACTGTTTGCTCTGTCTTGAAACTATTGCCCTTTTGAGATTCCTTTTCCAAGGAACGTTGACTGGAGGAATAGACTGCTTCCCTTTGGTTGTACACCTCCCCAGCTCGGTGCTTCTGATGTGTAGCGGCAGATCTGAAGCAGTCGGATCCCAGATCAGAGCTTCGAGTGTGACAGCCCACCTGGGAGGGGCTCGTGGTGCAGGTGGGCCTGGCTCTGACCTGTCAGGCTACACTGGCTGCAATTGTTTGGTGACCTTGACCTTTCCCCGTCCAGGTCAGGAAGTGGATCAAAGTGTTTCTAATGGTAATTATTAGGAACATCTCAACACACTTTTCTATTCTCTTTCATCTTTAGCTAACCTGTTAGGGTTTTCTAAGGGGTCGAGCCTGATATTAAAACTCAAGAGTACCAAGCTTTTCTTAAATCAGATATTCTGATAGGTGAAGCTGGGGTCCAGAGCTTAGAAGATATTGATCCTTTTAATGAAGTCATCCAAGTGATATATATATATATTTTTTTTTGCTTTTTGAGACAGGGTCTCGCATTGTAGTTCAGGCTGGCCCTGAGCTCACTATGGTGCCCAGGCAAGCCACCGCGAACTCAGCAATCCTCCTGTCTCTGCCTCCCGAGTGCTGGGATTACAGGCGTGAGCCACCACGTCTGGCATTGTGGTATGCGGTGTTGATTGTTGGTGGGCGTGTCTCCACGCCCAGCATTATATGTGGTTACCGGGGATCAAACTCAGGTCCTTGCGCTTGCGAGGCAGGCGCCGGAACCACTGAGCTAACCCTCCGGCCCTCCAAGTGATATTTTACTCATGATGCTAACCTGCAAAACAAATATGGAAATGCATCTTGAAATTTACAATGATTCTCTTCATTGCATTTGCAACTCCTTTTGTTTACAGGTTAGTTACTGCTAGGACGATGACAATGCAGCAGTTTGGTGCATACGGTCTCTGGCTGTCAGAATTAGGGGGAACTTAAGAGCAAGGGCTTTAGGGGCAGCAAGAAGCTCAGACCAGACTGAAGTCGCGTGGGCCTGAGTCCAGAGTGTCGGCCGGGCCCTGCACCCTAGAATGTGGTCAAGGAAGTGCCGAGAACTGACATATAAATTATTTGTATTTCTTTGAATTATTTTAGAATCAAGCAGAAATTACATTAGGCAATAATGAATGTTCTGGAAATAACTTATAAACATTATTGACAGTTTTTTTTTTCTTTTGAGACAGGGTCTCGCTTTGTAGTTCAGGCTGGCCCTGAGCTCACTATGGTGCCCAGGCAAACCACCGCGAACTCAGCAATCCTCCTGTCTCTGCCTCCCGAGTGCTGGGATGACAGGCGTGAGCCACCACGTCCGTCATTGTGGTATTCGGTGTTGGTTGTTGATGGGCGTGTCTCCACGCCCAGCATTATATGTGGTAACTGGGGATCGAACTCAGGACCTTGCGCTTGCAAGGCAGGCACCGGAACCACTGAGCTAACCCTCCGGACCTGAAAGTTTTTATATACTAAACAAAACTTTGTCTAACAGGTAAAAATGGATAAATGGTATTGAAGGTTCATACACTTGTGCCAAGTGGCACAGCAAGGTCCTTTTAACTTTTGATTTTCATTTTTGGCAATGAGTTTGGTAAGATTAAACACCTTTGGCTACAGCTTATTTTAGTTGTATAACAGGAAAACTGTTGCCTTCCGTGTTTATGTGCCGCCTGGTCTTTTACTCACCTGTGGCGAATTAACTAATCAACCTGGAAACCCAGCTGAACTGAGTCAGCGCGGCTCTGGGTGCGAAAGACCCACCTGAGGTCTGTTCCCAATGGCATAAAAAGGGCGCTGGAGGGGAAGGTCACGTGCTGCTGATTTTCCTGGGGAGACTTGTCATGGCAGCTGGTTTTTCCTGATGTGAGCTCGGCTGTTCTCCTCAGAGGAGCTTGGTCCTCCCTCGCCGTCACGGGATGGCTTCGGTTCTGAGTGGAGCTCACTGGACTTTTCTCCTTGAGTGCTGCTTCCTGGCCCCAGTGAAGACCCCTCAACCCTGTCGCACAAATCCTTCCCAGGGCAGGCTGCGCGCCTTTCACCACTGGCCTTTGAGGTTTCCTGGTGCCGCTCTTGGCTACAGACTGGCATGAGGCTTTGCCATGGACTCTAGGCCTCTGGCAGGACTCCTGCAGGACGTTCCTCGGGCTCCAGGCCTTCAGCCGGTCTTCTGCGGGATGTTGCTGTGGCATCCAGGTAAGAAAAATAGAGTTCAAGCAAAATTTGAATGTTAAATATGTTCTTTTTCTAAATGGAACAATTTCATTAAATTGCCAACTATGAGCTAGATTCTTGTAGTTAAATAGCAATTGTTTATTGAAATCACGAAAAGTTTCCACATATCATTGGAAGTTGTGTTTTCTAATCCTGTTATAATTTCTAAAACTAGCTATAAGTCCCTTCTGTTTCTCAGAGATGCTACATAGTGTATCTTGGAGAGATCCAGAGTATTGGATGTGAAAATAGAGATTGAATTGAGAGTAAACACTGCTTATGTTTACTGTGGAGTCCTATAAAATTAGCCTAGAATTTCTATGACTAAAAATTCCCCTTCAATTTATCTGTATTTTAATATTTACTTTAACTCACTTAATTTTAATATCCTTACATCAAATTCTTCTCCATTAGATCACATTGGAATCAAATAGTGTTTATAGACTAGCAGGATGACTTTAGAATATGCGTTGGTAGATGTCAGGATCACTAGCCAAATGTCTTCTTAAGTAAAATTCATTAATCATTTAAGCAGAAAATAATGGTCTTAAACCAGTTCCTATCTATTTTATCTCATGGAAGCTAATGCTCACGATAATATATTTTATGGCGCTTGCTTCAAAGAAACAATATAGATGTGTGGTAAAACTGAGACGCTCTAAGGACATTTTATTCCCAAAGCTTCAGTTCTGGCAAAAGAATAAGAAGTCGCTTGGAGATTTCTCAGTCTCCTAACTCTGGTGCTCCACGCTGTGTCTGTCTCACTGACCCTGGTGGTGGATGCTATGTGAAATCTTACACCTGCATAATTTTGATTAAGCTAGCTTGTGTTATTAACTTTTCCAGAATGTTCCTGTTTGAATTCGAACAAAATTAAATTAATTAAAAAGCTAAAAAAACACAAAACAAAAAAACCAAAAACCGACAGAGAAAGGAGGAACCAGCCAGAAGAGGCAGGTTTTGCTGCCCTGGCCGGGGAGGGCAGATGAACAGCGGTGGGTGGTTATAGCCCGGCCCAGAGCAGAGAGCAGAGTCGGGAAGACGGTCAGAGTCCCACTCACCGAGAGGGAGCTGGGCGTGAGGCTGTGGCTCACGAGCGCCTGCAGTGCAAATCAGAGACTAAGGCTGCAAGTTTGGCTCGTACCCTATAAGTAGAACAGCATGAGGTCAGGGGAAGTGAGTTAGGGGATACATCCAGGAAAAGTGACCGCGTCTGGCTTACAGGAATCCTTGGTCCTGAGAGTTGGGGGAACTTTATTCTCTATTAGCTGCGAAAGCCCCTTTAATTCAAAGCAAAGGTAACACGTCTATAGAGAAAAGAATCTACTAATCAGGAGAGCTGATGAATTTATTAGTCAGTATAGTTTAAATTAAATTTATAAGTGACTGTTTCCTGTGATGATTTAAACTGTTCAGTGAGTATTTTATGATTTTTTAGTGTAAGACGGCATATAATAATTAGTTAGGTTTAGAGATTGTATTTTTGTTGTAACTGCAAATGCAATTAAGAGAATAATTATAAATTTCAAAATAAACTTTAATTGAAAATCTTCTGTTCTTGGGAGAATTTTTAAGTGGAAATACTGTGGTTGAAACGGATCAGAGATTATATGAATGTTATGATATATAGAGATATAATTGCTGTCAATGTAAGTAATGTGGCTTTGCTGAATAAAATAAGATGATTGCTTAGGCTTTTCCAAAACCTCTTTAAAATGTTTCTATACCACATGTAACCACATGTGGTATAAATAAAATGTGAGTCAAAGGAATGAGGCAAGATAAACATATAATTAAAAACATCTCAGTATCTACTTGAGCTCATTCATTTCGATGATAGCATGTGCAGTTTATGGTGGTTATAGACCAGCAATATATCGGCGTTGACGGCATGCCATAAAATACATCAATTTAGTGTGGGCCCCAGTTATTATACACAAACAATAAATCTATCTTGTTAGCAGAGTAAATATGATAACTGTTGCTGATGTTGGAAAGTGGAAGGATGCGATCCTTGAGAAAATAGTTTTGTATTTTTAAGAAACAAAGATTACTTTAGCTTTCAGGGCCTCCCATGGCTTCTGGTCTCTTATCTGTAGTTTAAATTAAAAGCCAGGCTGCGGCCTTGAAAACATCTATGCTAATTACTGTTTGCGAGTCCAATCAAAGCTATCAAGCCAACCATTTATTTGTGAAAATTAAATCTCCGTATATAGGTCAGTTGCAGTTGAAATAATATAATAAGCAGAAGTCAAGGTTCTTTTGGCATTGCAACTTGCTCATGGATCAAATATTCGGTATTCTTCCCTTAACCTTGAATTCTGCTCTTGTTTCTTGTAAGAAAAATAATAAATTAATGTGCAATACCAGAGGAGTGGTATAATGTGATCACTATGGCTTTCAGCTTTTCTCCAGGAGACTGTTATCCAAGTCGATGGGAAGTCTTTTTCAAACATTGTTAGATGAAATACCATGATACAGGAGATCTGAATATGGGTTGAGAATTGTTGTTTGATCAGTCATAGTCTCATTTTGTTTTCTAAAAAATGGATTAAAAAATCTTTGGTTTATATCAAGACATAGAGTTAATGGGTTCATGGGATGGGCTGTCAGAGAAGCTAATTTTATACACTATTTCTGTATGGGGGTACAGAAAACATACGGGAGCATATGTTCTGTGTTCCAAGTTATTACATGCTACACTGCATCCAGGGGGAGGAAGCAGACAAATACACACATTTTGAAAATCAAAGCCTCATCTTCTGACTATCTTATTTTGGATAATTGATACTTTATTCTTTAGGGAGTTAGAATTTTCATCCAGGAAGTCTACATAGGGTGTGTGTGGCATGTATGTATATATGCATGGCTCTATAATTTTTCTCAAAAGACTTTTATTAAACATAATTTACACATTTACATATAATTTACATATGATGAATTAATCAGCTAGGAAAGCAGTGTGATAAATTTTGACAAATGTGTCCATTCCCATGACCACCACCATGATCAGGATCTAGAATATCTTCATCCACCAAAAAACTCCTTTCTGCTCTCTCCTCTTCTAGCTAGTGGCGACCATGGGTATACTTTAAAAATTTTATTTTCATTGTGTCTATTCAAACTGTCCAACATGACGTTCTGATACATAGATACATAGTTGAATGATTATTAGTTCATTCATGTATGTCATTTCATATATTCATCTATTCTCTCTCTTTCCTTCTTTCATTTCTGCATGAGCACTTAAAATCTATGCTCCAGGGCCGGAGGGTTAGCTCAGTGGTTCCGGCGCCTGCCTCGCAAGCGCAAGGTCCTGAGTTCGATCCCCGGTGACCACATATAATGCTGGGCGTGGAGACACGCCCACCAACAATCAACACTGCATACCACAATGCCGGGCGTGGTGGCTCACGCCTGTCATCCCAGCACTCGGGAGGCAGAGACAGGAGGATTGCTGAGTTCGCAGCGGCTTGCCTGGGCACCATAGTGAGCTCAGGGCCAGCCTGAATTACAAAGCGAGACCCTGTCTCAAAAAAAAAATAAAATAAAATCTATGCTCCAATATAATAAACACAATGTAATAATACGCATGGTGCTCATGATGCAGGTTAGTGTTTACGCGCCGCCCATCACCAGCAGCTGTACGCGCTTTGACTTCTCCGCCCCTAACCCTCACTTCCGGGAACCCCGTTCCACTCTTGGTTTCTGTGTATTTGGCTGTTTAAAGAGATTCCACTTAGATGAGAAATCGCATAATATTTTTCATTCTGTGGCAAATTGCAGAAACTTCTTCCTAAAGCGTCAGTCTCCCGCTTCTCCCGCGCTCAGCCATCAGCACTGCTCTAGGTCGTCTCCACCTCTTAGCCGTTGTGGAGAAAGCGGGGTGCGGATGAGCGCGGCGCCGGCGCACTGCCTTTGGGGACGCGCTCGGAGGAGGACCGTGGGTACCGGGACGCACTTGCTGCTGAGAACGTCTGTTCTGTTTTCCATTAAGGCTGCGCTGGTCTGTTCCCGCTGATGGTACAGAACTTCGCTTTTCTCTGCGCCCTTACCAACTCTTCTTATCTCCCTCTCTTTTTAAATAAGTGCCAGAAGATACAAAGGGTTACATCAGTGTGGTTTTGCCTTACATTTTCCTAGTGATTAATGAGGTTTCTGTAAGTATGGGCTTGTCCTTTCCAAAATTTCATATAAATAAAATAAAAGGTCGAGATTGCTAGGTGGTAGGATTAATATATATGTAACTCTATAGGAAAACGCCAACCTCTTCCAAAATAATGATACCATTTCCTAACCCACCAGTATTGTATGACGCTTCCAGTTGCTTCATATCCTTGTGAACTTTTGTATTTATAGTCTTTAACTTTTTTTTTTTTTTGAGACAGGGTCTCGCTTTGTAGTTCAGGCTGGCTCTGAGCTCACTATGCAGCCTAGGCAAGCTTCGAACTCAGCAATCCTCCTGTCTCTGCCTCCCAAGTGCTGGGATTACAGGCAGGAGCCACCACGCCTGGCAATAGCAGCTATTTTTTGTGGAGTGAGATGAAATCTCACTGTTGGTTTCATCTGTATCTCACTGTAACCAGTGATGTTGAGCATTTCTTCATATACTTCTCAGCTGCTTTTATATCTTTCTCTGAAGAGTGTTTGTTCATTTCAGATGCCCATGTTTGACTTGGGTCTTTAAACTTGGGGGGACTGAACTTTTTAAGCTTTTCATATATTTTAGATAGTAGCCCTTTGTCTAGGGACAGCTGGTAAAGATTTTTTTCCCCACATTGTTGGTTGTCTTTTTGCTCTGCCAGTGGTTTCTTTTGCTGTACAGAAGCTTTTTTTTTTTTTTTTTTTTTTTCTGAGACAGGGTCTCGCTTTGTAGTTCAGGCTAGCTCTGAGCTCACTATGTAGCCCAGGCAAGCCTTGAACTCAGCAATCCTCCTGTCTCTGCCTCCCAAGTGCTGGGATGACAGGCGTGAGCCACCACGCCCAGCTGTGCAGAAGCTTTTTAATAAAAAGAGATCCCATTTGTTGATTTCTTCTGCTAGTTCTTGTGCTCTAGCGGTTTTATTCATAAAGTGTTTCCCTAAGCCAATGTTTCCAAGAGTACTATCTAACCTGTTTTGCAGCAGGTTCAGAATTTCTGTTTCAATATTTAGGTCTCTGATCCACTTTGAGTTTAGCACACATGAAAGAGATAGATATAGCTTCAGTCTTTGGCAAGTTAAAGCCAAGTTTTTCCAGCACCATTTGTTAAAGAGGCTCTCTTCCCTCCACTGAGGATATTTGGCTCCTTTGTCAAAGATGAGGTGGCTTAGTGTATCTGGAGTTATTTCCGGATCTTCTAATCTGTTCCACTGATCCTTAGGTCTGTTTCTTTGCCAGTACCATGCTATTTTT
>PVIC010056696.1:0-10861 GCA_004025085.1 Thryonomys swinderianus
GGGGGAGGAGGAGGGGGAGGAGGAAACATAATTCCAGGTAAGAAACAATAGTGACTTCAAATAAAGCAAGGACCAAGGGAGTGGAGACAAGTACATGTATCCAAGGGATGGTCAGGACAGGAGACTGGCTAGACTGATGGGATACAGGGGCCAGAGGAGTAGAAAATATTGAAGAGGAGCCCTGGGCTTCTAACAAAGGTGACTGGTTTTATAGTTGCAATGTGAACCAGGTGTCTGCTCTGTGTGTGGTGTTCCGATGCCTGTGCCGGGTCTTCCTGTGCTGGTCTGCGGTCGTTCATTTTGTGTTTCAACCTGACGGGCTCCAGGGCCCCAACATTTGGCCCCACAGTGAGATAAAGATCTGGACCCAGAGACTGAGTGAAGCCCGGTCTGGTCCCAGGGTGGGTGGCATCGTCCTGGCCCCTGTGGGTCTGAATGGGATGAAGAGCCTGAGTAGATGGGGACGTCACCTGTCTACCTCTTGGGCGGTGACACTGGCTTCCTCCTGTTCTGGGACCGGAAGTGATGCCATTGATTTTTCTGGTTCTCAGACCTTTGAATGTGTGGCTGAGGACCTGCTGCCAACCAGTGTGACCCCAGCAGGCAGCTCTGCTCACAGCTGGGAGCATCAAGCTGTCCACCACAGCTGGGTGGAAGTTGTATCAGGGCCCCTGTTTCCTGTCACTGTGCGCACATTGAGCAAGTTGGGTTTTTTAAAATTTAGTTTTGAGACAGGGCCTTGCTTTGTAATTCAGGGTGGCCCTCAGCTCACTATGTAGCCCAGGCAAGCCTCGAACTCACAGCAATCCTCTGCCTCCAGAGGGCTGGGATGACAGGTGTGAGCCGCCACGCTTGGCATTGATGTATGTGGTACTGATTGCTGGTGGGAGTGAGTCATCATGCCCGGTATTGTGATGTGTGGTTTCTGGGGATTGAACCAGGGACCTTGTGCTTGCTGGGCAGGCAGTGGAACCACTGAGCTAAATCTCCAGCAAGTCATTTTTATTCCTCAGGTTCCTTCTCTGCTCTGCCAGGCACACACACCCCGAGCTCCCCCCCCCCCGCCCTCACTGGTGTGAGGTCCTGCTGCCTTGTGCAGAAGAGGCCTGCTGTGAAGTTCTCTGGTAGGAACCCTTCTTCCCATCAGAGGGGGTGGAGGCTGATGACGGTCCCGGGTGCACTGTGGACACGGTGACATTTTCCCTTTTGAGCTATTAGAAGAAAATTCAGGCTCCAGCTGTGGTGGGGGAGGGGACTCTTCTTTAACCATTTTGTGTCACGTGGCTCACTCCCAGACCCCTCTTTCGGCATTGTGGTGTAATCAATGCCTAGTAGGACCCCATTAAAAAGCCCAGGTGCCCAGCCAGATGGACAATGGGAATTTGTGGATTTGCACTTAGCCTTTTTGTCCATGATACTTTGGTTTTTTAATTACAATTTAAGATGAGCACTGTCCTGTCTTTTCTCTCTCTCTTATTTATTTTTGACTCTTTGTATTTGAGCTATGACAGTTCATGTTCAAATAGAATTCCTGGCTAATTTTTAAAAAATTTACTTTAGGTGGGAGGACTTGAGAAGAGTGGACATCTTGTAAAGTCTGAAGCTTCCCGAGTCCCCTGAGACCTCAGAACATCTTGATTCTTGGGGCCAGAGAATCCTCCTTTTCAAAATATCATGGCCAGCCATGGTGTCACATGGCTGTCATTCTAGTACTTGGGGAGGCTGAGGCAGGAGGAGCGCAAATTGGAGTCCAGTCTGGCAACCTAGTGAGACTTTGTCTTAAAATTAAAAATGTGTGTGGATGTAGCCCTGGTTTAGTCCCAGTACTGAGGAAAAAAAGATACAGTAGTATGATGCTAATGTTGCCTGCAAAATTCAAAGCCCAAGACCCACCTGCATGCTTGCCATGTCAGAGATATTAATTTATCCCTTGTAGAAACATAAACAGTCCAAATCTTTTTAGCCCAGAGAAATTTATCCTGAATCAGGAAGGGTTAAGCTTTTTTCCTCCTGGCTGCTCTCTGAATGCACAGCATGATTTGGTGACATCTCAATTTTGCATTCAGATCAGCATTCTTTTTTTTAGACAGGGTCTCGCTTTGTAGTTCAGGCTGGCTCTGAGCTCACTATGTAGCCCAGGCAATTCTTGAACTCAGCAACCCTCCTGTCTCTGCCTCCCGAGTGCTGGGATGACAGGCATGAGCCACCACGCCCAGCACTGTGGCATGTGGTATTGATTGCTGGTGGGCATGAGTCTCCACACCCAGCATTGTATGTGGTTACCGGGATCGAACTCAGGACCTTGTGCTTGCAAGGCAGGCACCAGAACCATTAAGCTAGCCCTCTGGCCCCGGATCAGCGTTCTTAAGAAAGTGGGATGACCTGAGTTTTATTTTCCTCCTAAGTGTGCTCTGAAGTGACTATACGGATAACTGTCCTTCTCCCACGCTTGGGGTGCAGCTTGCACCATGGTGGTTTTTCCAATAGCACAGCAGTTTATGGGGACAAAGGGAAGGTTCAGGCAGGGGACAGAGTCGGAGATGTCAGGAGGAAGAAATTGGCGAGAACCAGAAGTAGCTGATGGGGATGCGCCTGGACCCCGCAATTCACTGCCCCCTCTACGCTGCAGAGAGAGGTCAGAGCCGGCACAGGGAATGGTAAAGGACACCACTGCCATGCACAGCCAGGGAGCTGCTACTGCTGTGCTGGAGAGGCCACTAGTGGGGGCTGGAGGGCTGGAGAGTTTGTGGGGAGTGTGTGTGGTGAGAGGCAGCACAAAAGGGGACTCCTATGGTCTCTCTCTGGATGTCCCCACAAACCTCATGCACCCATAAGCCGGGCTTTGAAGGTTGACTGGACTACGGGGCATGGTACTCAGTGGATTTTGGCCAAATGTGCTATTGGGAGGCGGGACTTGGTGTAAGGGGCGGTCCTGGGGCGGGGCCTGGAGGGTGTATCTCCCTCCCAGCTCCTCCCTTCTCTCTGTGCTTCCTGTACACCATGCTGTGAGCACTTTGCTCTGCCACCACCACTCTGTGGTGCTCATCCTTCCTTGGAGCAGCCGTCCTAGGTCTGAAATATGAGCCCAAATAAACCTCTTCTCCCTTCCCTTGTGGGTGTTGGGTATTGTGCCCCCACCCAGGGACCAGTGGGGACAGAGATGGAGCGTGGAGCCTGTCTCTGGGGAAGCATGTAGCCGAGGGCTTGGACAGAGGGACTGAGGTATGTCCTGCTGTACTCCTGTACTAGATTAGGACGTTACCTTGAGGTAGAGAAAGGAAGGAAGCAGAATGAGGGGGAACTTCCAAATCAGGCCTATTTTGGTATTTGCACTTCCAAAGGAGCACATCATTCTGGGCCCAGGGACGGCTCAGCCTCCTCCGAAGGGTGCTTTGCCTTTGTCCACTGCGGTCAGTAACCTGACATTCCTGAAATAAATGAGGCCTGGAGAGGCTGGGCCTGTCCTGATCACACATCCTGTGAGAGGAGAAAGCTGGTGAGAACTCCACGGTGGATCCTGAACCCCTCCTGGTCAGCCAGAAGCTGTGGTCACTCCCGCTTTGGTGTCCCACACTGTGGGATGGTCACGGCGACTTTCTTGAGTCTGGTGAGTTTCTGAGTTAGGGGTGAATAAATCACTCACACAGCTGAGTCTGGGCGGAGAGGTGTGTGTAGGCTCTGGGTCACAGGACACGTGGGGTCCAGGAGGGGGTGTCCTGAGAGATTAGAGCTACTCGCACTAAGGACTCTGGGTAGAAAACCTGCCACAGGAAGCAACCCCCCAGTCCTCACAGGGCCGCAGCCCATGCCCTACAGCTCCAGGACAGGCCTAGTTCATAGGACACCATCACATGGGGGGCACAGCCCTGAGTGCAGAAGCCCACAACACCTGCAGGTATCAAAGGCAGATTTATTTGTTTTTCAGAGGGAGCCTTCTTCAGAACAGAAGCCGGGTTGGGTCACAGTCTTACACCAGTTACACCATGCGAAAACCTCTGTGGGTGCAGAATGGGTCGCCGTGCCAGCAGAGCTGGCCCCCTGCCCTGACCCTCAGTTTTCCTGGCTGTAAATAAAGAGATTTGGGCTAAACCTGCAAGGTCGTTGTCAACTCTATTTCTGGCTTCGAAAGTTCCAAAATAGAACATTGCCAGTGGGGCTTGCTCTTCATGGTCAGCTAATTTGGGGAGCAGGCAGGGAAACCCCATGCTTCTGCCTCCTCCCTCTGCCTGGAATTACTCTGTCAACCCATTTTGGTCTTTTCTCTCCTCCTTCCCTCCCTTCTCCACCTATATAACATAGGAAGGCCTTGAATTTGCCCAGTTGCCCACGATGGCCTTGAACTCTCAGGCCTCCTATCTCAGGCTCCTGACTGCTGTGATCGCAACTGTGCTCCACCATGCCCTGCTTCATTCCCCTTTTCTACCTGGATCTGTGATTTTCACCCTCTAACCCTCCATGCAGACGACACCGTTTTCAGAACCCACTGACCCTGGAGGAGCTGGGTGTCTGGTACCAGCTTGCCTGACCCCCGCAGAATTGATTGTCCCCATGTTCAGGACCGTGTGGGCAGGGCTGGCTTCTCCTTCTATCCTGTCAGGGCTGTGGTGACAGACCAGCAAAGAGACTCTGGCAGCTGCCCGGGAAGATGCAGGTGAGGTGTAGGGCTGAGATTGGCTTGGGGGCGGGGCCTGGCCCTGAACTGGGTGGAGCCATGTGAGAGGTGAGCGTGGCCTGGGAGAGGACCAATGAGGACACAGGAGGTGCTGTGTCTAGGTGGGCGGCTGTCCTTAGTGCCAGCCCGGGGCCTGGCCTTGGGTTCCCTGGGTGCTGGTGAACCATGGGGATTTGATTTCAGGGTCTGACTCAGCTGCCCCCAACTCTCAGGGGGTTGTGACCTCTGTCACCTTGGGTTTTCTTTCTAAAATTCACTGCAGACCATGATGGCTAAGTTTTGCTTCCAGTGTGAAATTTCTATGAAGTCTGTTTTATTTTTAAAAATTCATGCAGAAGTTTGAATTATCTTCCATTTTTCCAAGTTTGTGCTACAGTTAAAATATTTGAAATGACTTGACTTTGATCTTGCAGGAGATGGGGCCTGTTTATCCCTGACCCCAACAGCAGAAGTCTTTGCTTGCTGTTTCTGTGTTGTTTGGCTTGTGGCTTGAGTTCTCGTCTTTTTTTTTTTTTTTTTTTTTTTGTGGCACAGAGGGTTGAACCAGGGCCTTCACAGTGGCCCACACCCCAGTCCTTTTAATTTTTAGTTTTTAGAGACAGTCTCACCAAATCTCTAAGTCACCCAGGAAGCAACTCCAGTTATGATCTTCCTGCCTCATCCTCCTGGTCTTGTGATTACAGGCACACAACCCAGGGCTGTCTCATTTGATAGGACTGGGCACGCTCATAGGTAATGCCCTTCTTGGGCCTCAACTCCGTCCAGGAACCTGAAGCCAGCGTTCTGAGTCTCACTTGTCCCAGCACTTCAGGGAATACCTGAAGGGTCCCCCACCAGTCACCCTGCCAGGTGCCCGATCTTCACGCCTGCACCGAGTTGACCCCAGTCTAGCTCTTTCCTCAGTGTCACCAACCAGAGTGAGTCCTGGATGCTCCCTCTCCGCCTTGGGGATCCTCTAGCCAAGCTTAGGATACTGGCCCTGACTCCTTTTCCTCCAGCCCTCAAGACCCTTCTATGGACAGGGTAAATCCTGCCTGCCTTAACTGCATGGGCGTGTCCCATTTGACCGCCTCCTTCCCGAGCCCAGAGGGCATCTACCACCCAATCCCCTTTCTCTCTTACCTGAGTGGGCAGGTTCTACCCAATCCCCTCTTCCCTGGCTGAGAGGGCATGACAACTTAATCCCCTCCCTCCCCATCTGAGCCTCTCCCTCTTCAGCCTAGAGGGCATCTCCCACCCAGTCCCCTTCCTCTCCAGCCAAGGGAGTGTCTCCGACCAAAGCCCTGCCCACTACTTCCTCAACCAGTCTTATTCCAGCTCCCCTGTGGCCACAGGAGTCTGTGCTCAGGTTCAAATCCTCCCTTCACTTATTTAGGAGGGGATTTTGTGTCCCCAGCACACCCGCTGTGAGCCCCAGCTCCTTATTTGTAAGAGGGAATATGAATTACGAGTCCTGTGATAGGGTAGCAGGGCGTCACGGGTGACAAGAAGACGGGTGTTACTCTGCCCATCTGTCACCTTCCTGTCTGTCGCCTCGCTGCTTCCTGGATGAGAGCTTGTGTAGGACCCAATGAACTCAAGGGGTTTTGTTGAGTAGACTTTTCCAAAGTACTGAAAGTGGCCACGTAAGCTCTGCTGTTTCATTCAGCTTCTCACCTTCTCCAGAAGTTAGCTCTGGTATAACTGGAAATGAAAGTTCAGAGAGGGTCAGCAGTCACCCAAGGTTGCACCGCTGGGAGTGGAGGCGAGGTCGGTAGGACTGTGATGATCCTGCTGCTTGGATAACTTGTGCCTTAACCCTGACCCCAGTGGTGAATCTGAAGTGTCTGAGTTGGTCTCTGGTCTCACACCGCAGGGCTTTTTAGGTAATCATTTCCTTATGTTAACCTTTTAAGATGAAGTTTTGCTAAATACATATTTTCCATTTTTTTAAACGCACACAGTATTTATTGAGCTTTATAACTCCCCGAATGTCTCATGGTTTTCATGATTCATATGGAACAAATTAAAAATAACTTTGTATCCTACCACTGCCCCAGAGAGTGGCTCGAAAGACCTTTCCTTCTGCCCATGTCCTCCAACTTCAGGCCACCTCAGACTCCACCACCTCTAGATGGGAGATGCCATGGTGGAAGGGCATCCTGGTGATGCATGTGGCCCAGGTCATCGAGGCCTGCTGTGTCTTTGGAGAGGGAGGCATCGCTGACCAAGCTGCCTGGGGCCCCCAGGCCATCCTCAACTGCCCGCCTGCCTGCCAGGTGCACCCTCTGTGCATAGGGCTCTTGTCCCTCGGTCCCACCCTATGGCATCTCTGGGCATCTTCCCAGGCTGGCATGAAGGCTGGTAAACAGCCCCTAGGAAGAAGAACACAGAAGCCATTTAAAGTGTGTCCATGGCTTCCCACATCAAGCCTTGGCCTGCACATCCGGCCTCCCGCAGAGACCCTGAGCACACCTGGGCTCTGCAGAGAAGGAGAGGAGCCTGGGGAGAACCCTGCTGTGGGGCCTGTTCCAGAGAGGAAAGAGAAGGGGGAGGAACCCAAGGGGGCTGAGTGTGGGAACTATCCAGGCTTGGGCTGAGAGTAGAAAGCAGCCTCTGAAGGTGTTTCCTCGCACTCACATGCATCTGCACCCTCGTGCTGAGAACAGCGCTCTGAGGCCCGGTGTTGAGCCATTTCCCATGCCGGCTGCTTCCATTCTCTGCTTGCTTGTGCATCACTGGCTCCTCAGCTCCTGGCAGAATCACCCTTGGCAGCTCTCTCTAGCCTGGGAGAGTGTTGTTTCTTCATCTACCATCCATCATCCATTTACCCATCCATCCAACCCTCCATCATCCATCCTTCCACTCATCATCTATCTATCCATCATCCATCAACTCTCTTGTCATTCCTCCATCCATACATACATCCTTTTACCATCTACCCATCCGTCCATTATCCATCCATCATACATATACCCATCTATTCATTCTTCATCCATCTATCTATCCTTTACATCCACCCACCCATCCATCCATCCATTGATCCATCATCCATCCATCCCTTATCCATCAACTCTATCATTTTTCCATACATCTGTCCATCTCTTCATCCATCTGTCCATTATCCACCAAGTCCTCTATACATCCATCCATGCATCCATCCCTCCCTCCCTCCATCCTCTGCTCGTCCCTCTGCCCATCCCTCTGCCCACTTGGTCTGGCAGGGAAGAAGAAGGCTGTGTGTGAGGCCGAGACAGAGGTCTTAGTGCTTTGTAATTGATCCCTGCAGATTTCAGTGGTTCAGATTTATCTCCAAACCCAGGCTGACATTTAGTTGTCACTGTGACAGTATCAATTTTCAGAGCAGCTTGGCTGAGGAGGGCACCAAGCTGGAGGAGACTGAAGGTGGGTGAAGGGTCGGGTCATGGCATTGTCTGGAGAGTGGGTTCATCATCTCAGCTGTGGGATCTGGTGAAAGGACGCAGTGAGTAGGGGATGTAATTCAGTCATAGGGCTTTTATCCTGAGCTCTACTCCTTGCATGCTCAAAAACTCTTAAAAGTCAAAACCAGATGTTAGGTAGGCCTAATTTTTCTGCGTCATGTAGCCACTTGCCCTTCCTCCATGTTTTGACTCAGCATGAAAGCCATCACCAGGTGCCAGCTTTGTACTTTTGGGCTTCCTTGCATCCAAGATCTGGGAGCAAAAAATCTCCTATTAGTTATAATTCACTCAGTCTCAGGTACTCTGTTGTAGCTTCAGAAAAGAGACTAAAACAAGAGTGATTGGGAAAAGAGGAGAGAATCATAGAAGGAAGCCATATTGATTTGGGAAATCAGAATTCCTTGCTTCACACTTAGGATGTTGCAAGAGAGGGCATGAGCAAGGGCAGCTGCATTTTGCAGCAGGTGGGTGCCTGCTGTGGCTGAGGTCTTTGTCACTGTTATGCACAAGGCAGAGACACAGGTGGGTGATCTTGGACCCTTTGAAGGAAGCAGAGTTTAGAGAAGAGGGGGCCTGGTGGCTGCGAGACAAAAGGACACCACTGTCCTCTTTGTGTTTTCTTCATGAGCAGGGTCTGTGTGTCAGGTATTATGGCAGCAGCGCTTCAAGGCGGCCAACCGGAAGATATACGTAGTCTCTGCCTGGGACATGTTTGCTGGCATCCTATTGGCTAGAGAAAGTCATGTGACAGTCACGAGCCAGTCTGGAGGGGAGATCAAATATGGCAGAGGTTTAAATTTGGAAAAATTTATTAATGCAAAAGAAACTAAGCCATCAGTGTCCCTTCAGGATCCTCCTTTCCCTTCAAACGTACATCCCGTGGTCCTCGCCACTTCCCGCAGCAGCGCTGGAGTCCCCTCTCCTCAGAGTCTTCACCAGGCGTGATAAGAAACACGGTGATTGCTGCCAAGCTCCCCCTAGCAGAAAGGCCACTCATAACAACACGACGCTGTGTCCGCATCCACCTCAATCACGGGACCTGGCCCCGAGTGACTCCAGCTCTTCCCCAAAGTCGCAGTGACCGCGAGAGGGAGATGCTTTGATCCGTTCAGGCCATGGAGGCAGCCGGGACAGCGCAGCTAAGGACCCTCAGGAAGGAGGACTCCAGAGCTGCTGTGGAAAGTAGGAGGATGATAAATGTGTTCAAAGAAAGAAATATTTTGAGGGGAGTTAACGGCAGTCTGTCTTTTGCCTTACATGTTTGAAGGATTCAAGCACTGATCCTGGTTTTGCTCACACCTAGTGTGTAAGAGCTCGTGCCCTGGAGGCAGGACTCGGCACACCCTAACGCGCCCATCCCCAGGGCAGGGCTGTAAGGCTGCGTGACCCGGCGGCCTTGCTCTTGTCTAAGTCCCTAGTTTCTTCTCCCAGCCCAGCCCCGACCCCAGTACAATGTCACCACCGCTGCGCTGCCCTTGGAGACTCCTCAGTACCGAGGCAGAGCTTTGGGGGCCCGTGCCCTGGCTCCCCAGCCCGCAGGCGCCCCTCCGGCAGGGGGACAAGCCCTCTGTCATGTTTCCTCTTCCCGCCAACTCTGCCACTGTCATTTTTAGCACACTTATTAGAGATGAAGGTTATACAACGGAACGGGTCCGTCCTGCCCTCGCCAGTGTGGTCGTGTTTCTGTGCGTTTCAGGAAGCCCTGAGCTCTCCGGTGATGAACGGAACAGAGGCCCCTTTGGGCAACTGCAGAGCCGTTAAAATGACGGATGGGGAAGCACAGGGCGGCGCTCAGCACCATTCCGGTCACCGAGGATAAAGTCAGGAGTAATTAAGAGGCTGGGGCCGTGCTCACGAGCGGGGAGGCTCTGCATACTGCGGAAGGGAGACAGGAGGGGGGCGCTCGGAGAGGCTCACGGACATGGGCAAGAGGAAGAGGTGAGATCACCCGGGAGCGGGAGAGGCAGCGGTCAGGTGCTGCCTGGAGAAAGTAGGTGCCAGCAACCGAGGAGTCAAATCTGAAGGTAGAATAAGAATCCGAGTTGCTCTGTTCCAACCCCTCACGCTGACTGATGACATTTTCCTTACCACAAGTCTGCTAATTGAGATGGGAAAGTGGAGGTCAGCTCAATACTAATTCCACCACAAATTAACCTTGGACTAATGGCCCCAGGTGGGAATAGCAAGTCATTCCTCAAGGTTCCAGGCTGCACACCCTGACTGTGCAGATGGGTGGTGGGAGGCCAGGGACAGCCCAGTCCTGTGACCTCAGGCCTACGTGGGACTTCCTGTGGATGCCCATCAAGGACAGGGACCTGCTTGCTGGACCCTTGAAGCTGCACTGGGGACAATGCCCCTCTCACACTGGGTGGCTGCTCTTTGAGGGGAGAGATGGAGTTTGTGTGTGTGGCCCAGGATTCTCCGGGGAAACAAGTGATAGGACAAATCTATCTCTGTGAGCAGAAACGAGGGTGAATGTTTAAAATTAGGGAAACTTGTTACAGTAAAGGCCACATTGCTATGAATCCCTCAGAATCCTCCCCTCCTTTTGAACACACTCATTTGGTTGTCCTCACTGCTTCCCGCAGCAGCTCTGGAGCCCTCCTTCCTGAGGCTCTTTAGCTGCATGGTCCTGGCTACCTCCATGTCCTAAATGGATCCAGAATGTCTCCCTTTCGTGGTCACTGTGACTTTGAGGAAGAGCCAGAGTCACTTTGTGTCAGATCTGTAGACTAAGGTGGACGAGGACACAGCGTTGTGTTTTTTT
>PVIC010056697.1:0-10873 GCA_004025085.1 Thryonomys swinderianus
CCATAGTGAGCTCAGGGCCAGCCTGAACTACAAAGTGAGACCCTGTCTCAAAAAGCAAAAAAAAAAAAAAAAAAATTAAACAAAACAAAAACCAGGGCCGGAGGGTTAGCTCAGTGATTCCGGTGACTGCCTTGCAAGCGCAAGATCCTGAGTTCGATCCCCGGTAACCACATATAATGCTAGACATGGAGACTCATGCCCATCAACAATCAACACCGCATACCACAATGCTGGGCGTTGTGGCTCAAGTTTGTAATCCCAGCACTCGGGAGGCAGAGACAGGAGGATTGCTGAGTTTGCGGCGGCTTGCCTGGGCTCCATAGTGAGCTCAGGGCCAGCCTGAACTACAAAGCAAGACCCTGTCTCCAAAACAAAACAAAAACCAAACAACAAAACACACCTGCATCATAAAAGAGCCAGTGCTAAGTAAACTTGGAAACTTGATGGTTCTATTTTCTCCCCCTGAATCTATCAATTTTATGTACATGATAGGCATATTTATTGATTGATAAAGGCTTGAAAGAGAAGCTGGAAATAGTACTGGGGCCCTGGGTCTCCAAATAGTAGTTTGTTGCTATGACAAGACATACTTCAAATTCTTTAATTTCCAAGGCTGTTTTAGTCCTAAATTGCTTTCCACCCTACACACACATATACAGTTTGGGCAACACCAGAAGCATGGACACTTATTACTGCCTGACACCTGTTTTATTGACTATATGTAACAAATGTTTAACTTTAGGTTGACTTTTATTCTCCAGCAGGAAACTTTTCTCCATTATCAGTTTAACAGGTAATGTATACTTCTAGAAGACAGAGTCTTTTAATCTTAGTTTAGGCAAAATCTGTGGAAATGCTAATTTCCTTTAAAAATTATATTCTGTGTATTAACAGAAATGATTTTTTATTCTATTTTTCTTTATATCTTTTATTATCAAAGGAATCACAGGGCAGATTGGAGATTAGAACTGGGGACGGAAGATAAGGAGGGACCCTAAAATAATGTGGTCTCACAAGCCCTTGGTGGTCGATTAGGCTGTCTAGGCTAGCCCCGAGACAGATAGCCTTGGATAGAGAAGTCATATGACCTCTATTTAGATAAGAGCTCAGGATTATAAGGATGATGCAACATTCTTTTCAGCTGTATGGGCTGCTATTTTTTCTAAAACAAAACAAAACAAAACAAATTAACTTTCCAAGAGAGATGGGGAGGATATGGAATAGCAACTACCTAGGGCTGTTAGAGGAACCAAGCAAAGTCTGATGAAAGAGGTTAACGGGAAGGAGGGAGTGACAATCACTCGCATGGGAGCCAAGAATGATAGATAAAGATGCAAAGGGAAATAGCCAGAGAGATAGTTGACATGCCCTGAAATACTTGTGTACAATGCGTGATCGTGGTTCTTGGGAGGAATACAAGGAAGAAGAGGTCATAGGCATTGAGCACTCATAACTGCTGGTGTGAAAGTAGAAACAGAACGTGGTAACAGGTGGGACTGCTGCGGGAGTGCTACATTCCATGCTTAGAAGAAAATGAGAGACTTGGGGAATGAAAAGAACTGACACTTTTATGGAAAAGATGAGCATGGGTCAGAGCTCATTGTAGACAAAGGCCATATTGCATTATAGTTGTAGATCGGAAAGTAAGGCAGACAGGCAGATGAATTTACTTCTACCGATTTCTCTTCAGGAGTTTTTTTTTGGGAGTTCTGTATTGATAAAATGCTGGGCTGAGAAGAAGGGAGTGGAGAATCGTGGAAGGGGGAGAGGAGAGAAGAAATCAATTTCTGTGGTTGACATCAGAGTATCACTTTTCTAATCTCTTTATCTCTCATGGTCTTTCTGGATTTTTCTAGTTCTTCTGATTTCTGGTCAGAAAACCTCATTTTGACTCTTCCCAGTAGCTCATCTAGATTCCAAAGGGCTCCAGAAAAAGAAGCCTGAATTGTTCTGATTGTCAAGAAGATGATCTTTTGTGGTTTTTCTTTGGTGTGATAGAAATGAATTTCCAAAATTGAATTCCTGAGTGAAGCTAAACTTATGAGTGTGTCATGAATGAAGAAATTTGGATTTGATGATTTTTCTCTAAAGTTATCCCAGAATAACTCAGAAAAGTCAATTTGTTCACAACCATCCTAAAATGACACTACACAATATAGATCATACATAACTTCTAGTGAAATTGTAGTCTTTACCGAGGCAGACTCCACAAATATGGAGGGCAGGAAGCAAAAGCTGTTTTGATTTATCTAGATGAATTTTGGTTTGTATATAGATTTTGTATATAGATCCTGCCTACCTCATTTTATTCACTCATTCAGTTATTTTGTTTGTCTACATCGTTTTAATGTCCACCTGGTCCAACTGGAGTATTTTGGCCTGCACTGGAATGCATTTTTGCCAGCTTGGAATTTAACCTCCGTCTGGCTAGCATGGGATTTGGAGTTGTGGTGCTGGTGTTGAAGGTGGGTATGTGGGTGGGAGGAAGAGCCTGTTTCCTCGTGGCATTTCTAATGAGCTGCCAGTCTGTGGGCTGCCGTGGCTTTTGAAGTGGGAACGCGGTTGCAGCTAGTAATATTTACTTGCAGAATTATGATTTCCAACCTCAGTGGGAGAACATGAACAGTTTTTACCCCGAGGAGTTTTTATGTTAGATTGGGAGACAAAATAGTCTCCCAAGGAACATTTGAACAGAAATGCAGTGCAAAGTAAATGCATAGGTGAGGAGAAGATGCCCAGTAGGAAGTCAGTTTGGCAGGGTCATTCTCAGAAGACCCCTGGGATATAAGCTTGGATACGTATTTTCTTTAATGTGAACTGAATTTGCTCACTTTGGCCTTCTTTGCAACCTTTCATTGAGGCTATCTGAGCTTTACTTCTTTCCCCAGTGAGAGGTAGCACGCTTATTACTGTTGAAATGGTTTCCTTTTGATTCTTTTCCTTTTCTGCACACAGCAAGACAGAGAATCATTGTATTTTGGAGTGTAGATCTGCATTAGCATCTGTAACAAAGGTTTAACTGGATCTGTATGGTTGGGCGCACAGGACTTAGAGGTTCAAGGTGTCTGTGGTGCTTGTTCTGTGCTGTTTTATTTTGGTGGGTGTTGTAGAGGGAAGGAAGAAGCACAGGAGCTTCTAGACGTTGGGTCGTAGTCCAAGCTCCACATCACCATGAAGATGTAGATTGAACTGATGCCTCCGGGGAAAGCTGTCAGAGGAAACGCTCTCCTGGGATCATTCCTCCCTCTTCCATGCGCTTTTTCAGGCTGACCTGAGGTACGTGGAAGATTCTCCTTACTCTGGCCCTACCAGATTCTGGAAAATGGAGCCCATCCCAGTCATGTCTTCTGGCAGTTGTGACGTCATCTGGGTTCTGGAAATGCTCTTGACACCGATGCAGTTACCTACTTGTTCATTTCTGATTTAGAGCTACCTTTTCCAGTCCACAGAGATAACTTTTTTGTTTTGTTTTGAGACAGGGTCTTGCTTTGTAGTTCAGGCTGGCCCTGAGCTCACTATGGTGCCCAGGCAAGCCGCCGCAAACTCAGCAATCCTCCTGCCTCTGCCTCCCGAGTGCTGGAATTACAGGCATGAGCCACCACGTCCGGCATTTGTTTTTTTTTTTTTTTCACAGAGATATCTTTTGCTTATTTTTAATATTTGAATGGTCACATTAAATTTATAAAATACTAGTTTTGTGGCATTTTCATACACGCATATAACATAGTTATATCCATCCTTCTTATCCCCTCTCTCCTGTTTCAGTCTCCCTTCTAATTTCATGTCATCTCTTAACTTTTTCCTTCTAAGTCCTGCATATTAGAGAAAAACACATAAAGCTCACTTTTCTGAATCTTTCTTAGTCCACTTAACATGATGATCTCTAGTTCTATCCATTCTTTTATTTATTTTGAGGGACAAGGAAGTACCAATGAAATGCCCTTAACTGTGACATCCCAGAGAGGGCCATTCTCTATTTGCTTCCATCTGTTTTCGTTTACATGTAAAAACTAGTTATGTATGGTGGGTTGGTTGTGATGTTGGCAATATTAATAATTGAGGGGGATGTTAATTTAATTTAATTCCTTTCTAAAGAGAATAATTTTCCAAAGAGAATTTTGTAATTTGTAATTTCCCTTTTTATTAATTAATTTTTTTTGAGACAGTGTCTTGCTTTGTAGTTCAGGCTGGCTCTGAGCTCACTATGTAGCCCAGGCAAGCCGCCGCGAACTCAGCAATCTTCCTGCCTCTGCCTCCTGAGTGCTGGGATTACAGGTATCAGCCACCACGCCCGGCACTGTGGTATGTGGTATTGATTGCTGGTGGGCGTGAGTCTCCATGCCCAGCATTCTATGTGGTTACCGGGGATCAAACTCAGGACCTTGCGCTTGCGAGGCAGGTGCCGGAACCACTGAGCTAACCCTCCGGCCCATTAATTTATTCTTATTTGAAATCTATTTTTTTCAGTCCTGGGGATCAAAGCCAGAGATTTATGCAGGAGAAATCTCATTTTTAGTAATCTGAGACCAGCATTTATCACTTAGAAACTTTTAGTGCTGTCTACTGGACAGAAACACTGAAACATACAGGACTCAGCTCATCCAATTTTTGTCTGTAGAATCAACCCAAATTAAATAGAATTCTTCTGTGAACTTATTTAGGAATGGCCTGGAGCAAACAGTAGTGAATGCAGAAAATTCTCTTATCTGGGAGGTAGTTCATGGGTCCTCCTCTATCCTTCAAAAAATATAATATTCTGTTCTAAACAACATTCAAGCATTTAATAGTGGGCAACTTCTCCTTTTTATAATATACACTTAAGTTTAGTTATTTTATAGTGTCATACTGATTAATGCTAAAGCATTTTAACTGACTTATTTTTCCAAATAAAGCCATGAAAGAAAACTGTTACTGTTTGTCAATTCAATCATTGGACATCAAGAGGATGGCACTGGAAATACAATTTTATGTTTGGATTTCACAGAGCAGGAAGATGCAGATCTGGTTGGGAGAAGTGTGTGACTGTGTGTGTGTGTGTGTGTGTGTGTGTGTGCATTGTTTTTCTGAGCCTTCAGAAACGTGTCATTTTCGAGAAGGAGGGTAGAGGGCGCTCACACTTCAGTTATCTGCTGCACTGCAGCTCTCAGGACGTAGTGATTTAGGGCTAAAGGCTGCTTGCAGGGAGGGCAGGCCGCGCTTTCTGGTGGCAGCTCGGGTAAATCTGAATGGGTTCGGAGAGTATCTCACTGCTCAGAATCACCGATTTTGGAGGCCAAAGGGGTGGTTCAGGGACTACAGCAAGGGGACCTGATAGTATCTACAAATTGTAGGAACTACACACAGACGTCTGGTGGGAGTGAGGTGCTAAAGCATCTACGTGGTTTTGTGTTGGCAGAATTGAGATCTGGGCTGCAGTAGTGAGGCTCATGTCTGAAGCCAATGATTTTAGCTGAGGTTCCTTAAGTTTAATCCAAATTTTCATGCAACATACCTGTGTAAAACCATGACCCTTAAGGGATGCTTTTGTAGAATCACTTGTCTTTAGACATGGCTGGGGTTATCTTCCTTTTGAATTTGAGTGGAAGGATGATTTTTAAAATCTTATGTGTGGCTCTTTCTATACTGATGGCATATTCACAGTATCCTTTTCTCAAGTCCGTATTCTTCTAAAAAAGCAAAAACAAAAGAATGTTGAAGTGATCCCAACATGGAAGGCCTGTTGATGCCTGATGTCCCTTAGTGTTTCTTTCCCCCTTTTTTTTTTTTTGGAGATACTGGGGTTTGAACTCAGGCCCTTGCACTTCCAAGGTAGGCACAGTACCACTTGAGCTAAATCCCCGGGGTTGTGTTTGTTTCATGAGCACGTGAATGTGGCAGATGTGAGCTCATAGGTGGGCACAAACACAGTACACAGTATGGGTTACTATTATCCATTTTCATATTCTAGTAAGTCAGGTACTCTGATTGTGAAGAAAAACCCAACCAGAGTCATCAACCTCATGAGGCTTAAATCCTTTTCCCCAGCACCACAGTGACTTTTTAGCTCTGAAACATTTTAGAGAGACTGACAGCTGACATTTTTTTAGGTAATGTGTTCTTCTGGGTTAGCGATAAGGAAGAGAGAGCTCTTCTGTGGTAATGTTCCCTCCAATCTGCTTCTGATTGGCAGCCAAGTCTAAGGAGCAAATGGCCAAGTGAATTAGGAAGCTTAAAGATGTTTTGTTAAACCATCCTCATTAAACTGGCACCGTCTGTCTTCCTAGTCTTCTTTGTCCCAGTTGGGGCTGGCTTTTGTGACAGATGTTTCCTAACAGTGTGTGCTGGCAGCATCTGGAAGTCTTGGGTGACTGGTGAGGTTTGGGCAGGCCAAATCCAGCAGCATTTAGGTTGTCAGAGAGATTGCAACTGTTTTCCTGCCACTGAGCTATCTTAAAAAAAAAAAAGTCTGCTTCTTGTCCCTCTGACTTTGGCCAATGAAAGGCAGTGTTTAATTTCCTTCTCTAGCATTTCCTAACCTGAATGAACTTTTTTTTTTTCTCGAGAGTGAAATAATAATTAGAAAAGATTTGGAATAGATTGGTGAGGTCTCAGGCAAGTTACTTATCCTGGGGTACTAAGATCTGTTACCCTCAATTTCCACTAAAAACCAAGCAGAAAAAGAATGAAGTCATGGGAAAAGAAATTATAATGAGACTTAAATTTGTGTCTGGGAACTATTTAACTAGTTTGCTTTGAAATTTTATTGAAATAGAATGCTTTGGAATCTCCTTTTTTGGGTATTTGAAATGGTAGTCTGGAGAACTTTTAGCACTAAATTTGATTACAACTTTTGTAGGAAATTGTTTAGATAGAATGTTCAGATTAGATGATCTCTTTATTTTTAGCCCTGACTTATCAGTATCTATGTGAGTGGAAAAGGAGGATGTTGGTCATGAGTGACCTGGGAACAAGGTAGAACCTGGTTCAAACTCGCCTTTAACAGTCTCATCCGTGGATTTCTTTATTCTTTAGGGAAGCAATTCAGGGCTTTTGAAGTCACAAAGTTCTCAGTTTAAATTTCAACTTTTCATTTTAGTGAGAAAAGTATTTAAGCTTTAAAAAAATCTATAAAACGCAATAATAATTCTAATCATCATCATCATCATCATCATCAATACTCATTTTAATGAGTTGTTGCTGTGGCTTGGATAGGATTTGAGTGTGTCCCCCAAGGGTTCATGGTCTAAAGTTTAATCTCCACTGTGAGGTGTGAAGAGAGTGGGAATTTAAACTGTCTGTAATGTTCAGAGTGAGGCTTAGGGAGACGATTAAGATTGGACAAGATCATCAGAGTGGAGCCCTACGGTTGAATACAAGTAGCTTTTTCAGAGGGAGAGGGACAAGGGAAGAATATATGTGGTCCTTGTCTACCTCCCATGCGATGGCTTGTGTCACATTGGACTCTGACTGTAAGAAGGCTAGCACTAGAGCCAGCACTATTCTGTTTGGACTTTCACTGTCTGAAATTGTGAGCTAAATAAACTTCTTTTCTTTATAAGGTTAACCTGCCTCAGGTATCCTATTATCAACAATGAGTGGACTAATATAATTGTTATAGAGGTTAAATGAAATCATATATGCATGTTGCTGGCAGCTCAGCAAGTTCCGGTTCCTGTTCTCCCCTTTCCTCATGTATCTGTAATTCCTCCACATACACTTGGTACCCGTATTTGACGGATATCATTTTTCTCTGCCTCCAGCCTTACACATTTTCTAATGCTTCTTAGTGTTCAAGTCTAGGGCCCTAATTTATTAACTTGTGTCAATTCTACAGAATGACAATAGCACTATGTATTTTTTTATAACCATACATGAGCCAAGGTTGTGGTTTCTTTCAGGCATTTTCACTTACTGACAATTTTGGTTATAAATCAAAAACAAAGGAGTTCTCTTGTCACACCTACCCCTCTGATCTAAAGTTTCTAATTTGGGCTGGATCATTCTGGGTGGGCTCTCATTCCAACCAAAGCATGGTGGAAAGCTTGTGTACAATGATCATTTAGGAAAGAAAACTCCATCCTCTTTACTGTGGAACATTCCTGTTTTCCTCTTAATCTTTTTTTTTTTTTTAGGTTTTTGAGACAGGGTCTCACTTTGTAGTTCAGGCTGGCCCTGAGCTCACTATGTAGCCCAGGCAAGCCTCGACTCAGCAATCCTCCTGCCTCTGCCTCTTGAGTGCTGGGATTACAGGCGTGAGCCACCACGCCCGGCACTGTGGTATGTGGTACTGATTGTTGGTGGGCGTGAGTTACCACCAGTATTGTTGTATATAGTACTAGGCATTGGAACCAGGAAACTTGAGTTTGTTAGGCAGGTGCTGGAACCACTGAGCTAAATCTCTGGCTCCCTCCTCATAATATTTTAGTTTGAAAAATATCAAATTTACAGAAAAGTTATCACAATAGTATACATAATTAATTCCCATTTATCTTTTACCAACATCAACCAATTGTTAATCATTTGACATATTCATATCTTTTCTCTCACGAGTGAATTTTACAGTTCATATATAAATTTTGTCAACTATACAATAATGTTTTTAATAGTAAATGTTTCACCCTAGCCTAGGTATAATCCAAGGTTACACACTGGATTTTGTTGTCAATTTGTTTTTCTTCCTCCAGTCTTGGATAGTTCCTTAGTCTGTCGTTCATGATAGTCACAATTTTGAAGAGCATAAGTAAATTGTTGTATAGAAAGTCACTGAATCTGAGTTTGACTGATTTTCTTTTGTTTTTTTTTCTTGGTACTGGGAATCAAACTCAGGACCTTGCATTTGCGAGGTAGACGCAGTGCCACTGAGCTAAATCCATGGCCCATGACTGATTATTTTCTTATCAAATTCAAGTTGCACATTTTTGGTTATTATATTAAGCACATCTTGAAAGACTGAATTGTGTCTAGGCAGGGAACATGTCTTTTTCTTCCCTGTTGTGTTCCATGCAAGATGACCAGCATATGGAAGGTACTTACGACTTATTGAATGAATTCATGACCTAGCATGTTGTCATTTAGGGCCATTATTTTTCTACTCAAGGAGAAGGACAGCCTTTTCTTTTTCTTTTTTTTTTTTTTTTTTGCTTTTTGAGACAGGGTCTCGCTTTGTAGTTCAGGCTGGCCCTGAGCTCACTATGGTGCCCAGGCAAGCCGCCGTGAACTCAGCAATCCTCCTGTCTGTGCCTCCCGAGTGCTGGGATTACAGGCGTGAGCTACCACGTCTGGCATTGTGGTATGCAGTGTTGTTAGTGGGCATGTCTCCACGCCCAGCATTCTATGTGGTTACCGGGGATCGAACTCAGGTCCTTGCGCTTGCGAGGCAGGTGCCGGAACCACCGAGCTAACCCTCCAGCCCAAGGACAGCCTTTTTTTTTTATCCTAGTTTCATTTTTATTATAAATCTTCAGGGCATAGAAGGGTAATCAACTACTTTAATGAGACCACGGAGGAGGGACTCTGAGGTGGGGCTGCTTATGTGAGGGGTACTTTGGCATCTCTGTGTAGCCCATGTATTCACACTGTGTGCAGACAGGAAGATGAAGAAGGTGATCCTGTGATGGAACGTAGAAGAGCACAGAGGTCCTGGGAGTACGTAGTTTCTTTTCTTGCTGAGAGAAATTAGTCATTTAGGTTTCTAAATTTTACCATATTTCCCTCCCCTGACCCCCACTTAAATCCTAAGAACGCCATAGTGAAAACTGATTTCTGTCCCTCCTCTCTCCCAGAGGGGACAACCCCATAACTCTCCCCCTCTACACGCTCCGTCTCCCTCCCACCACCAAACACAAGTGTGTATTTTCTAACATTTATAAACGGTGGTTGGGCGGCCATTCTCTCCGGATTATTTATTGTTGAGAAAATCTATAACTCCTTGGACTTCTCATTTTGATGTAGAAGCTTTCATCCCTGTCGCCTGGGGGAAGTAAGGTTATGAGAGGTACTCTCTGCCTCTCAAAAATGTGTTTTCAGGCTTCCCTTTGGGGCCCTTTCTCTCCCTAGCTCTGATCATCTCAGACATTTCTGACAGTCCTTCCTGAGGCATCTGGGGTTTGGGACCGAATTCATCTATTTAATTTTGCAAGGATTGTGAGTGCTTGATTCACTCTGGCCCTGCCCTCTTTCTGAGAGCCTGGCTACCTCTATCTTCATAGTCTTTGATTTCATCAGTTTCTGGAAAACACTACCCTACTGTTTATCTCCACATCAGCTCTTAGTTATGTACACTAATGAGGGAGTCAATCCAAAATAAGGAATGATAAAGAGATGACTTTAGTCTGATCTTTAAGTGAATGAGTCTTAACTAAAAATCATCCATAAAGTGAACAACTTCGATGAAAGTAATCCATCATGTTAATCTCCTATGGGTGGGGATTTGGCATCTCTATTTTGGTGTCTAGAGATGGAAGCAGGGGGGGAGTCTCAGTTTAGTTTGCTCTCATTTTGCTGTCAGAATCACTGGACATATGATGAGCACTCTGCAGAAGTGTTTTCAAACTCTGAAAGAGGCCTGGGTTTAGTTTGAGAGCCATACTCGTAATTCCAAGCACATGGAAATAAGTGACTCACATAATGAACTTTATCGAGGGTTCCTATGATACCCCAGATAAACGTTGAAGTCTTTACAGTTATTCTAAGGCCCCTGATTTCTCTGTGGCTTCATCCTCTATTACTTCTACTTCTCTCAATCTGTACCGTTCCTAAGTGGCCTGGCACTACTCATGCCCACTAAGATGGCTATTATTAAAAAGAAAATAGCAAGTGTTGGTGAGAATGTGGAGGCACTGAGGTGCTCATATACCGCTGGTGGAAAGTAAAATGGGATAGCTACTGTGCAAGA
>PVIC010056698.1:0-10874 GCA_004025085.1 Thryonomys swinderianus
ATGCTGCCTCAAAACAGAAAATAAAGATGGTTGGGACCGAGCTCAGTGATAGAATCCCTGATCAACCTCTACTATCACAAATGCATAGAAATGACAAAGGTCTAGATGTGGATTTTGTGACACTGAAAATCAAGAACAGAGTGCAATTAAAAGAAGTAGTATGTTATTGTTATTTTACTTTTATGTACATTTAATGCAATTTTCATTGAGTTGTTAATCAGTGATGGTGCATCTTACATATTTATAATACTTTGGGGGGAGGTGCTGAGATGGGGTCTTGCTATCTAGTTCTGGCTGGCCTTGAACTCACTATGTAGCCCAGGCTGGCCTCAAACTTGGAGCAATCTTCCTGCCTCAACCTGTCAGGCGCCGAGATTATAGGTGTGAGGCACCACACCCAGTTTTAAACTAATTTTAAATGGAAAAAATTTTAGATTCACGTATCAGGGTGGTTGCCCCACAAAAGGGCTGCGGCTGTGAATCAGGACCACTAGTACTGCCTTAGGCTGGGCCTGTGCAGGACTCTGTCAGTTACGTGCACAGGAAAAGGCCACCTCGGAGGCTCGAACCCTTCACTTTCCCAAGAAACAGTGTCTTCAGAACTGGTCCCTGCCACCTGAGGTCTCAGGCCATAAGACACCAGTCCAGCCAGACTGTGTCTCTCTGCACTGGAAGCCTACAGTCTGCGTGATCAGGTACACAGGCGCTGCAGGCCTCAGTGACCCCCCCAATGAAAACTGGGCCCCACGGCTCAGGCGATCGTCCTCAGCTGACAACACTCCACCTACTGGCACACCTGGCCACACCCTGGGAGAACTAACCACAGACAAGTGTTACACACCAGTGAGAGGTCGCCTGCCAGCCCGCACCTGCTTTCCCCCAGATTTTGCTATGAGTCATTTTCTTCAAAGGTTTCGATCTGTATCTTTTGTTACTATCAACCAATATTGAGAAAATAGCTGCTATTTGAGTCCCTCAACAGAGCTACCAAGACCAACAATCATCCCAGCTCCCCCTTTTCCAGCACCCACGCAGGGAGCCCTGCAATTCACGGATGACACAGCCAAGACTCAGAGAGGTGAAGTCACCTAGTTAGAAGAAATCCAGTTTCGAAGATTCATTCTGCTGTGCCACATTGGAACACTATGGCTTAAAATAATTTTTAAAATAGCCTTAAAATTTAGCAAAACATTTGCAACCCTCCCTTTCTAGAAAACATACAATGCAATTTTATAAGCTCTGAAAATGTTCTGACTGATCTGTAAGTTCAGTACAACTGATATATACTAAAAGTCATATGTGTGTCTGCAGGGGTTCTAACGGCAGTGATAGGGTGTCTGAACTGCTCAGAAATAGTTTAAACTATACAGTGTCTTTCTATCTACCAACTAAAGAGCATATATTTCCAAAGTAAGCATTATTAATGTTTCCTACCCTTGAGATTTCTAATCTCCCCTTCTCTTTTCATTCTACGTATACAGAGCTATATCTATAGGGAATCAGATATATAGGTACCTCTCTACAGATACATTCTTAGCTTCTGAACACGCAATGCTGAACGTTATCGTTGTATGTTTAAGATGGACAATTAAAAATGGATGGCCACTGCCGTATGTGTGGCCAGCACGTCCACTCTCATGGGCAGGGGCAGACACATACCTCAGTAGATTTTGATTTTGACTTCAGTATTCGGTGACACAAACACTACAGCATCAGTTCTAGCCAGTTTGCTCTGAATAGTAACACGCATTACTAGTGGCACATTTCTACAGAGATCAGAATAGTAGTAGGGACAAGACTGGGGTAGCTAAGTGTCAAAGCGCTTGCCTAGCACATGCAAAGGGATGGATTTGATCCCTAAAACCACAAGAAAAAAGAAAGGAAGAAGGGAGGGAAGAAAGAAAGAAAAGAGAAAAAGAGGGAAAAAGAACTAAACCATGTATTTTTAGTAATTATTAATATTTCTTGGAATACTTCATATGTATTGCTTAATTTTATAATCTATATATAGATAGAATTGATAGATTTCTATTAATATAAAATAATTTACTTCAACATAATGAACTACATGCTGAAAGTATAATATGGGTTATCAATTTTAGTTTTGTGCCAAGGCTATACTTCTACTTAATGAAAAAAGCTAATTTTACATTTACCTGATTCAAATCTATAGGCTTGGAGAGCCAGGGATGTAGCTCAGTGGCACTGCACCTGCCTCACAAGCACAGGTCCTGAGTTCAATTCCTGGTACCAGAAAAAAAAATTCTATAGGCTTGGAGAAAATTAAAAAAGAAAAAAAAAACAGTTTTCTATAGATCAGAATCCTTATTTAGAAGTTAAAAGAATCTTGGCCTCAATTTAAAAAATACATTTAATGTAACATTTCCCAGAATGCACTCCTGAAAAATACCATTTCCCTATTCTAAAAAGCAAACAAACACTTTCACAACAGGGGCCTGATGAGGTTTGCCCTTGCCTACTGCCCACAGCTGGGAAGGACCCTGTACACCTTAGACATCAAGAACTGAGGACATCAGAAACTTGAAATTAATGATAGAGGAAGCCGAAACAAGAAGCTCATTTTACATCAAACTAGTATGAGTTCAAAAATTGAGTTTAAAATTTGCCTTGGCTCCAGCTTCATCAATTTAGAGCCAAATTCACAGAGAACAGCCATCTCACTGAAAGCAACGATTCGGGATTCAGGGAAAGCACCCCCCCACCTGGCTTGGTTCCCCATGAGGACGGGCTGCTCCGAAACAAGAATGTGGCTTGCAGGGAATTATCAAAACTTTTTTGTTAGTCAACTAAAAATAAATCTGACCGTTCACTACAGAAATCATTTCAAATTCTGTGATGATAATAAAGTAATAACTGCTTTTCAGCTGGAAGCCTTTTTTTTTTTTTTTTTTTGCTGCATCTCTAGCTGTGGTGCATTTTAATGAGAAATGATGGCTGCACCAGCTTTTCCTCATCTGACAGATCTCAGCATTCAGCTTGAGGCTCCTAGTCAATACTAAGATTCTGCTTTTTAAGGTTAACAACATGGATATGCGTGCACAGGCCAATGTGTTACCACAGCAAAGAATTCATCCAGTTAATATTTTGTACGCTATCAAGTAAGAAACACAGAATTTACTAGATTCTTAGTAACTGTAAGGTGCCCCTGGTTTCCTGGATCACAGGTCTTCGGCATATTCATACAGTAATTCATTTTCTTTCTGTAGGAACCATTCAAAACACCTGCCTCCCCGCCACGTCCACAAGAGTCCCTCTTCCCCATCACACGTCACCAAGAAGGGTCCGCTGGCTCCCTGAAGTCAGTGGCTGACACTACTCTTCAAAAGAGGAGCCTTGCCAGGCATGGGGCCTCACGCCTGTAATCCCAGCACTCGGGAGGCAGAGGCAGGAGGAATGCTGAGTTCAAGGCTTGCCTGGGCTACATAGTGAGCTCAGGGCCAGCCTGAACTACAAAGCGAGACCCTCTCTCCAAAAAAACAAAAAGGAGCATTCTTCCTGACTAACAAAGTCTGGGAAATGCTTCCACATCCTTTACTAAATTTCTCCTTGGTTCACTTGGGGAAAATGATTTTACCAAGTAGAAGCCCTCACTGATTTTTTAAAATGTGATTTATCAAAGAAATGAAATATTTAGACAAACTCCAGATTTCCCTTACGCTGAGCTCCTCCACAGTGTACTCCAGCACAGAGCGCTCCCCTCGCTGGACTGCAGGCAAAGCCACACAAGCGAAGAGGGCATGATGAGCGTCATTATCTCTCTCTAGCGCTTCCTCAGGAGTTGGACTTCTGATCATGTAGCCAAGAGGGCTCGGCTAACTTCAGGGCTTTGATGAGTAAGAACGGCAGAGAGCCCTTATCATAAATGGATTCAGCACAACTGAGGAGTGAACCGAAGAAATAAATCCTCATGGAGAGAAGTCAGTTGCATGAAATGCCAACTGCCTTTTAATCAAAGCTTCCCTTGTCATGAAGCAACTTCTATAAAAATTATTGAAAATAAATTCTTCAGGGCTCACTAAGAATCAGTAATTTCCATTTCCATTACACTGCTGTTTACCAAAAAAAAAAACCATTTTTAATGAATAAGATTCAGAGTTTGCCAAAGTATTTTCCACAAAACAACCCTCTTGAGATGTTCCAGATCTGTAATCAAGTAAGTCTGAAAAACCCTGAATACTTCATTCACCTCCTGGACATGCATAATGAACACTATTATATAAAAGGCTTTTTAAAAGCCAACCATTGAAACTGTCTAATAGTTTAACTAAACATTTTCCTGACGTATTTGGCCACAACCTTAATGTCTAATTAAATAATCTGGGAAATGCATAATAATAATAGTCAGTCCTCCAAGAAATATTAGAAAATAGTTATCATATTCCAGGCACTGGTTTTGAGAGGAAGAGAATTCTAAAATCCAGACATACTCAGGCTGGCCTGGAACCCTGATCCTCTGCCCTGGGCCCCCAACATCTTCAGCACCACGTTGCTGGTGTGCACCACCCCACTTGGCTTGTGTGACCATTTTTTAAAAATCTGATTTATAATGAGTCCCATAAAGCCTGGTGCAAAACAGTTTTGTCTGGGCTTTTCACAGATAGATGTGAAAGGCTAACATATTACACTCTGCCTCAGTTCTATATTTCATATACCACAAATATTTTTTTAAAACACTCACTCCTAAGGGCTAGAGATTTAGCTCAGTGGTTCCAGCGCCTGCCTAGCAAGCACAAGGTCCCTCGTTTGATCCCCAGTAACCACATACAATACTGGGTGTGGTGTCTCAAACCCACCAGCAATCAGTACCACATACCAGTGCCAGGCATGATGGCTCACGCCTGTCATCCCAGCACTAGGGAGGCAGAGGCAGAAGGATTGCTGAGTTGAGGTTTGCCTGGGCTACATAGTGAGCTCAGAGCTAGCCTAAACTACAGAATGAGACCCTGTCTCAAAGAAAAAAAAAAAAAGAACACTCCACTCTTGTTTTTGAAACAATAAATGATTAAGTAACAAATAACTACAGCCCTCCAGATTCAGCTAACAAATCCATCTTTTCAGTGTTCATTTCCAAACTTCAGAAATGTACCTCGACTGAAGTCAACTGGCAGCTGGCTCTCTGTGAATTCCTGACCAGGCAAAAGGGACCTGAGACCGAGGTTTCCATGGCTGTCCCCCTTTAAATCCAACACTGGAGGATTAGTCACGCTCCACTTACGGAAGAGAAGGCCTCAACCGCAGACTGGCTGTTACTGATATGCAAATGTACCACATTCGAGATTTTTATTGTTGTCCCTGTTGTTGTTATGACTGTGTAATGGAGGGGGATGATCTAGCTGTATCCTCCTCCTCCTCCCCACAGATTTCACTTCTCTCATTTTCACTCTATTCTCATATTCTCACTCCCTCTTCTTAGGCATAAATATGTGACCCACTCTAATGAACAGAGAAGCTATGTGCGGGCAAAGGATAAATAGAACTGCTAGTCTCCGTGGTAATAAGAACCACAGTCTTGGTATCCAAACCAGCCAGAGCATGCAGCACTGATGTTATAAATCAATAAGCCTCGAACAGCTGTATGCTAAATTAATCCAACTGCTGTTGGGTGGAGAGAGGGAGAGGAGAGGTCAACAAGCAAAGCTAATATTTGGAAGTCTGAGAAACACACATGAATGGACAGAGGAGGTTGTTCTCAGAAGCCAAGAACGCGAGTTTCAGCTTGATGGGGAGAAAGCTGTGGCCCCATTTGAAAACAGACACAAATGACTAAATGCACAGACAGTTAAAGCGTTCAGGTAGGAATGAGCTGGAAGGCTGGCAAGCTAATAATGGAGAACTGTGCACCACACTACTTTCAAGGCATTGATCTACGTCAAAGCCAACAGGACGTGGACCCAATGTGACACGGAAGAGGTGACGAAGCCAACAATGCTACCAAAGTGGCAGCAGGCAGGACTTCAGGACAGCAGGAGGGTGCAATACGCCAGACGTGACGCTACCCTCCCCATACCTGGCTCAAATGATAGGACAATGACGGGAAAGGCTGAAAAGGCCAGCTTCACTGGAGGGGAGACGAGGATGTATCTTGATGTGACAGTTTGAGGGGAAGATAACAAATATCTAGGGGGTGGTTGTCTATCGTTCAAGTGGAACAACTTGAAGTAAAGACCTAAAATATGCCACAAAGATGAAATGGAAAGGGCCGGAGGAGGGTTAGTTCAGTGGTTCCTGCTCCTGCCTCGCAAGTTCCTGCCTCCTGAGTTCGATCCCCGGTAACCACATATAATGCTGGGCGTGGAGACTCACACCCACCAACAATCAACACCGCATACCACAATGCCGAGCGTGGTGGCTCACGCCAGTAATCCCAGCACTCAGGAAGCAGAGACAGGAGGACTGCTGAGTTCGAAGCTTGCCTGGGCTACATAGTGAGCTCAGGGCCAGCCTGAACTACAAAGCGAGACCCTGTCTCAAAAAAAAAAAAAAAAAAAAAGAAATCACAGAATGTAAAAAGAATCCCTTGTCCATAACCGGAATAAAAAAAAAAAATTTGACTACATCAGTGGCAGCTATCTTACAGTAAAATTTAACTACTAAGCCACAAACTAAGCAAAGCAAATCTGGGCAGAGAATTACAAAATATTTTTAGGATTGATGAAATTTCACTTAGATGTTTTTTTAAATGCTGCAGAGAATAATGACAGGGAATTTAAACGGATTAGCCAAATATTTGCATAAAGACTGCACAGCCAACATACATAATTTTCCACCGATTCTGCTTAGCACGGGGCTCAGACACTAGCCCTGCCAACCAAAGGAGTTTCAGCACTGCCCTTGGCAAACCTCCATGAGCAACACTCCCCCCCCCACACACACACACACATATTTTGAACTCTTCCAGTCCCACCTGGTCAACCAGGGGCCCTTAAACAGTCTACAGACACTGACTTACACTGAGGCCCATCCCTACTGTCTTTTACTCACTCTGTATCACTGAAATTACTCCAGCCTCAGTTTCTTTAGCTGTAATATTAGCAAACAAATTAGCTAATTAAATTAGCTGACAAAAGGCCTGTGTGTTGTAAATGCAAGGGTGAGGGAAGGCCAGAAGAGAAGCAGAGCAAACTATGTTCAAGAAATACCGGGCCGGAGGATCAGCTCAGTGGTTCTGGCACCTGCCTCACAAGCGCAAGGTCCTGAGTTCGAACCCCGGTAACCACATACAATGCTGGGCGTGGCGACTCACGCCCACCAACAATCAATACCGCATACCACAGTGCTGGACATGGTGGTTCATGCCTGTAATCCCAGCACTCGGGAGGCAGAGACAGGAGGATTGCTGAGTTTGAGGCTTGCCTGGACTACATAGTGAGCTCAGAGCCAGCCTAAACTGCAAAGTGAGACCCTATCTCAAATAGATAGATGATAGATAGATAGATAGATAGATAGATAGATAGATAGATAGATAGATAGATAGATGATAGATAGATAGATAGATGATAGATAGATAGATAGATAGATAGATAGATAGATAGATAGATAGATAGATAAAAAGAAATACCATTATTTGGTACAAGAACCTATGAAATAAATGAAGTTGAAATTTTTTTAATATGTAAGTTGCCATAAAGTTACACCTATGTTAAATTGGTGATTACTTCAGGTCAGCGGCTTTAAGCCTCATTCAACAATAAAATCCTTCCCCAAAAAACTTATCTAGAACAGACAAAGAGTAGGTATTATTTTAAAAGGAAGATGAAAACCTCTTCTCTGCCCCTCCCTTCCCCTTACCACCCCAGCTTCTGAGAGAGTGCTGCAGGGTTGAAGGAAAACACTTTTCCAAGTCAGCAATTCGAACAACTGATGAAACATAAAATTATGGCAACTCCTCAACGCCAAGAGAAACATGTCAATTTTTTATTTTAAAAAATAAAACTCAGGCTGGAGATTTAGCTCAGTGGTTCCGGTGCCTGCCTCACAAGCGCAAGGTCCTGAGTTCGATCCCGGTAACCACACAGAATGCTGGTGTGGTGACTCACGCCCACCAGCAATCAATACCACATACCACAGTGCTGGGCGTGGTGGCTCACGCCTGTAATCCCAGCACTTGGGAGGCAGAGGCAGGAGGATTGCTGAGTTTGCAGCAGCTTGCCTGGGCTACATAGTGAGCTCAGGGCCAGCCTGAACTACAAAGCGAGACCCTGTCTCAAAACTAAATAAATAAATAAATAAATAAATAAATAAATAAATAAATAAATAAATTTTAAAAAATAAAACTCACTCTTCTTATTCTAACACTGTCAGGGGACTTGACAGTTTGAAAATCACCGCATACTCCAGGATTTCGAGAGCGGCCCCTGACACTTTGGTCAGAATGAAAATTGATAAATCTTTAACACAAGTGATTGCTTCTCTCACCCTGTATACATATAATTCTTTCTGAAGAAGTCAAAGAAAACAAATGCCCTTTAGCAATGAAAGAGATGCCTCTCTCTGTGGCATTCTGTGTACATGGAATTAACACAGTAGGTTCCCAGGTAGACTCTAAAGTCTGCGTGATCACAGCACAGTGCTTTTTACATTTTTTTTTTTTTTCTTTGAGACAGGGTCTTGCTTTGTAGTTCAGGCTGGCCCTGAGCTCACTATGTAATTCAAGCAAGCCTGGAACTCAGCAATCCTCCTGCCTCTGCGTCCCGAGTGCTGAAATTACAGGCATGAGCCATCATCCCCAGCATGGTGGTGTGTGGTATTGGTTGCTGGTGGGCGTGAGTCCTATCAATGTATGTGGTTACTGGGTTCAAACCAGGTGCCTTGCACTTGCTAGGCAGGCACTGGAACCACTGAGCTAAATCTCTGGGCCCCGCTTTTTACATTTTTAACTGAATGACTTTAGAGCTCAAAGTCTGCAGGAGAGCACAGATCTCTTAATTCCATTATCTGTGTGTGTGTGTGTGTGTGTGTGTGTGTGTGCCCTCGAGTGCCTGTACACACACACAGTAGTAAGAAGTGAACCCTCAGCCTTAACACGGTTACATTCTCAGTTCTTTCTCTGGATTATTTTGAGGCTAGGTCTCAGTAGTCACTAAGTTGCCCAGGTTAGAATCAAACTTTCCACCCTCCTACCTCAGCCTGCTACAGCGGTGACATTACAGGTACGAGACATTTATTATCTTTAACAACTACATTATCTATGTGTTCTCAGAAAGTATTTCTACCTAAAGAGTAGGACTTCGACTTGGCCAGGCAACTCTCGTCACTTGGGGTTCCTATGAAACCCCGCTGTACATGGCACCACGAGGCTGAAAGCTCTTTGGAGTGTCCCAGTGCCTCCATACGGTCACTTAGGTTAGGAAATCCCTTCTCATCTGCCAGATCTTTCAGCATTCATTCCTTATTTTTTTTCCACTTTCTTCCAGTACCAGGGCTCAAACTCACGCCCTTGCACTTGCCAGGCAGACACAAGGCCACTGAGCTACATCAATGGTTCCTATTCCCTAATTCATTCAGCATCTATTTACAGAGAAAAAAACTACTGCATTAGGCAACGGGTTAGGAATAGAGCTGGCATCTGTAAAAGGCTCAGGGTGAAACAGATATAAGCAGGCCACAGAATACAACAGTTCTGGAATAGGAAGTTTCCATTCGACTCTTCTACTTTACAAGATGCAAAGCAATCCACATTCCATAGAAACTGTACGATCTGCCCAGCAGACCGCAGCCAACCAAGTGATCATGAAGCAAAACCAACACCTTGCTACAGGGCACGGCATCCCACACTATGGCATCCCACACTACGTTCCACGACTAGGTGTGTCCAACCTACCACACTTCGGCTCGTCATGGGCTTACCGGGAACCCAACCCTTCCACGCGTGGAGAAGCAGCTGTCCATGATGACAGCACTGTCTCAGAAACAACAAGCAAACAGACAGAGGAGGACCCCAAGAGAGACGTCTCACAGGAGAGTCCGGTTAAAACAAGACATCAGAGAGCAATGACCCGGAACAAGACAGAGGAAGAGAATGGAGAGCGAAGGGGGCGGGGATCCGGGCAGAACGGGAAAGACCCCAGGAAAAGGAGTGGTCACGCGTGTTCTTAGGAATTCAGGAACACTGTTATTAGTGTCATACCACAGCTGAACAAAGAGGAATACTTCAAAAGATAACGCCTACCAGTCACGTGAAAAGTGCCTATGCATACAGACTATATTCAAAGACCCAATCGTACACATTCCGCCCAACATTACATTTCAAACTTTAGAGTAATTGCTTTTTTTGTCAGTTCATCTGTTTGTTTGAAATAATCTCACTTTGTAGTATAGGATGGCCTTTAGCACACTACGTATCAAACTTGCAGCAATTCTGCCTGAGCCTCTGACTACTGGTGTGCACCTGACCTCCACATTTAGCTATAGCAATTTCTAATAGAAATATTAGAATCCTGTGATGCAGTCCTACCCTCAATTTAATAAACAGTTCTTTATTCTCATATCCCTTCTAAAAGAAAGGGATTAAAATTGTATCTTGGGGGCCCGGATTTAGCTCAGTGGTTCTGGTGCCTGTTCCATCACCAGAAACCACACACAACACAACAATAACAGGCATGGTGACTCACACCCACCAGCAATCAACACCACATACCACAATGCTAGGTGTGGTGGCTCACACCCTGTCATCCCAGCACTTGGGAGGCAGAGGCAGGAGGATTGCAGAGTTCAAGGTTTCCCTGGGCTGAGCTCAGGATCAGCCTCAACTACAAAACGAGACGGACGGACGGACGGACGGATGGACGGAAGGAAGGAAGGAAGGAAGGAAGGAAGGAAGGAAGGAAGGAAGGAAGGAAGGAAGGAAGGAAGGA
>PVIC010056699.1:0-10867 GCA_004025085.1 Thryonomys swinderianus
AAAAAAAAAAAAAAAAAAAAAAAGAAAGAAACCCAGGGATTTAGAATTAATTTTGCCAGTAATTTATGCATTTTTGAGGTGGCAAATACAATTGGGTGTGGTGAAACATGCCTAAAGTCCCAGTACTAGGGACATTGAGGCAGGTGTATCACCACGAGTTAAAGGTCATCCTGGACTATATAATGAGTTCAAGGCCAGCCACAACTACGTAGCCAGACCTTGGCTCAAAAATGAAACAACAAAAGAACAACGAAAAAAGGTTAGTCATCTGAATATTCTTCAGGGCCCATAGCACTATGCTATGATACCATCTGTAAAGTGACTGAAGTCACTCTATACTTCATTAAATGCCTCCATTGTCTTCTTTACCAAGTCCAATATCACATCAAACTCATTCATTCTGAATTCTTTAATGTGATAATAATTTGGTCATTCCTTTATGTTTAATTACACCCTTTCTTTAGTCTTTTTTTTTTTTCCTTTTTGAGACAGGGTCTCGCTTTGTAGTTCGGGCTGGCTCTGAGCTCACTATGTAGTCCAGGCAAGCCTCGAACTCAGCAATCCTCCTGCCTCTGCCTCCCGAGTGCTGGGATGACAGGCGTGAACCACCACACCCGGCATTGTATGTGGTTACCAGGGATCAAACTCAGGACTTTGCGCTTGGGAGGCAGGCGCCGGAACCACTGAGCTAACCCTCCGGCCCGATTACAGCCTTTCTTAAAAATACTGTCCCTATTTCCCACTTCTTCAATTCTTTTGTTTTCTTTGAAGCAAAAACTCTATGTAAGTAATATCATTTTATAGATTGACTCTATTGGTCAGAAAACTAAAACTGCATACATACGGACTTTGGGGTACTTTACACTTTTAATCAGATTCTCAAAGGGTCTGTACCCTAAAATAGGGCACTTATTCATTCACTTACACTGACTGAGAACGTTCTCAGTGGCCGGCCTGTACTAGTCACTGCAAAGAGAGGAGGAAGTGAGCCAGACAAACAACATCTTTGACCTCATGGAGTTTAGTTCTAATTAGAAAGATACAAGATAAAGACACAAGCAAGTATAAGCCACTTTACCTGGTAGTCTAAAGTGCTATAGGGAGAACTAAAGAGAAGTAAAGGGACAGAAAATGAAAAGGATGACTGTTTTAGATAGGTCTATGAAGCAGTTCTTCAAAGGGAATGGATATTTAAACCAGAACTTGAATGAAATGAGAAAGTAAGAAACCAGGAGGAACTTGGAATGTGCATTTCTGGAAAGGCCACTGCAAGTTAATAGCTGAGGTAGGAATGTGTTGTGTTCCTCCATGAACTGTTCCATTGTAAAAGCCATGAGGACCCAGACTAAAGGAAAGGTGAGTACTGGAGATCGGGTCCGATGACTACCCAGAAGCTAAGTAGGGCAGGCTTTGTAGGCCATGGCTAGGTCCTCAAGAGAACCAAGCCAGTTTTCTCTCGTAAAAGTAAGTTCAGAAACACCATCAACTCATTTTGCTATGATGAGCCGGGGCTTTGGAGTAGGCTAATTAGGCTTTGGAGTCTGCCTAATTGTTATGGATCTTGAGCAAATTAGTGGCTCCTGTTGTAGAACCACAAGTAAACGAGCTCTGAGTTCCTCTTTTCTGATCTTCATAATTGGGATTGAATGCCATAGTTGTTAGGGTTCTTACAATACACTAGATTAAGATAGTACCTGAATGCACCCACCTTCATGCTAGGAAGAAACATGTGAAGTAATTGTTAATTTTCATGCCTCTTTACATACCTTCACTAAAAGGCTATTGAGGATCTTGATTTCAACAAAGGATTGAAACTCAGATCTGTTTCTCAAATTCTGTCACTCACTGTTAAACAGAGGTATGGATATATCCAAACTTTGTATACCTTAAATAAGCATGGTTTATTCCATATTAGTTATATCTCAAGAAAAGTGCTTAAAATGTATCTTTTCTCATTTTTGAATGTCTACCTCGATTTCCAAAAACACTACAAACTGAAAATCATTGGCTGCCCTTTTAGGCAGGGATAAAAATCTTAAATTGCTGCAGACTAACCTTGTTATGGCTTGTGTTTAAACACTGCCCCAAAGTGTCATGCTCTCTCAGAGGTGGCCGAATCTGGAGTGCGTGATTGACTTGTGAGGGGTGTAGGCGCGAGGGCACTAGGACTAAGGATGTGAGTCCAGGACCATCTCTGTGAAACTTCTCTCAGGTTTCCACCAGAAGTGGAGAGCATAAAAGGGAGGAGCCACCAGGAGAAGCCTGCCACCAGGACTGTTCATGGTGGCTGATTCTGCGGTCGCTCCGCAGAGCGACCTCTCTCCTCTTATCACTCACTTCTCAAATAAACTTTTGGCATCATTTTCAGCTTGTTGTGTATCCTTCTTTGTTTGGGGCAAGAAGTTTAATTGTCAATTGCCCGAAAACATTAGGGTTCACCTTATTTTTACGCTCTTACAGATATTTGTCTTATAAGACCTTTGTCTGTTGTCCTGTGCCTGAAAGCTCTCTTTTTATAAGCTTTGTCCAATTTTCTAATTGTTTAGAGTAAGAAGGCAAATTTGTTTCCAGTAAATTATTTAAGGACAGACAGAGCTCATTGCTGCTCATTTAGTGGAAAGTCCTTGCATCTTGCACAGTATTCAGATACCTCACAGGTATTTAAAGGGCTTTAAAGAGAACAATTTTGTGCTTGAAGACTGGATCATGGGAGGAATGTTTTGTTCTAAACTCAGGCCACCTTTGCAGAAATTATGCATTCTATTCCAATACATCTGTGTTTTCCTCAAGCTTACGACTTACTGTACTAGCAGTGGGTGCAGAAAAAGTATTTAGACAATTTTCCATCTTTGTTTTGCTTGTATCCCTTTGGGCTTATGAGGCAGTATCTGTCACTACAGAACAGAATTCCCATTTTGCAGATTCCTTGATATTTCTGTTTTTTTAATTTCATTCATTTAATCTTATTTCTCAAAAGGAAAATAGCTAAAAGAAGCTCTTTCTTTATGGATAACAGTGATCATTCAAGTTTTCTTATTCTGAAAGGTAAGTTTGATTTTAAAAAAGAGTGCATGCAATTTTAGTCATCTGAATCTATGTGCCTGCATAAGTAAAATGTGAGGTCCAGTGCGAGGGACATATTTGGCAGTGTATAAGAAATATGAGGGTCAGAGTTCATGCTTTATATTCATGATATATATATGTCTGCATCTTTAGAACTGGTTTTTCCCTTTCACACTGCTAATTACAGTTTCAGGGCTTGAGAAATATGCTTTAAAATCTTGTTTCTCTTATTATTTTGCAGGTCTTAAATCAGTTCCAGAGGTCTTATGACAAGGGAAAAATCTGTGCCTGTGATACTTAGGTGGTGATTTTCGTGTTGTTCACAGACTGCTGATATTAGAGTCTTTCAAATTTTGAATTGAGACACAGTCATCATGAACAATAGCTCAGAAAAGCCTCTTTAGCGCTAATGTAATTGTTAAGTGTATTGTTTTGAAAATGAAAACTTAAGATTTGCACAAAGTTCTCCAATCTGCACTCATGGGACTTTTGAATTACACAAAATAACAGACAAATGATAGCATGAGCCTTTCTTAGGCAAAGTTGTTATTTTCCTTTCTAGAATGCAATAAGTGAATCTTTCTATTCACACTGAAGTGCCTCATTCAAAACACAGAAGACACTGTATAATAATTCTCACTCAGGATGAGACTTTATACAATTGAGTAGTATCTTTACTTCTCAGCATGAAGTTAATTTACGTAATTTGTTACACTTTAAGATAAATAATGTATGCACATATCTATCACATCCACACTCTTTTTAAAAACAAAAATTTAATTCTTTTTAGAAGAATGTCCAATCACTTTAATTTCACAGGGATGCCTGCACTTTCACTGCGGTCTCATTAGCACAGGCAGTGGCTTCCTGGCATGTGGTACAGTAAAGAGGGAGCAGTCGTGTCCTTCTCGTCCTCACAAACTTTCCAACTCTTAAAGGGAAACTTACAGATAATTCAAGGTGAGAAAGGAAATAAACTCTAAGTCAACTAATGCAACGAATGCTTTCTCTTTTTAAATTTCTTTGTGTAATCTGTAAATGCCATGGATCAAACAAAAGAGTTTCTGTTCTGTTTTGCTGGAATAATTCTACATGAGTTCTGAGATGGAGATATCCCATGTGAGATTTCCTTGAAAATGGAGTTTTGGTAGATTAAATTTAAAAACACATAATTTGTGTTTAAATCTTGTCATAATCTTTTTTCAACAATCATCAAGGCATATGTTACCCAGGCAAGTGCAATTTTCCATTTCTTACAAGAAAGCAAAAACTATAGATTTATTTGAAATTTTCTTCTGAACCTTTGAATAACTGGCCTTCATTTTGTAACTAAATTTAATTTCTATCATTTAACATATAAGGGTTCAATATTTTTAAGCAGATCCATCCATTTTCTCACTTAACTAACATACACATCTTTGCTATTCTGTGTTCCATAACCTCTTGACTGACTAAAAGCTAAAATATGACACTACATCGATTTTAAACCTCAAGTCCAACAGGATTGGAGGTGCTTCTCAGTAATAAAGTGTTTGTGTGGCAAGTACAAGGTCTTAGGTTCCATCCTGGGCCCTGCAATCAATCACTCAATCAGTAGTAAAACAACATGAATTTAATTATAATCTTTCCAAAATGACCACTTAAAAATAGTGTCTTTACTGGAATAATTTTACAAAATTGTACTTATTTGCAGAGTTTTGACTCATTCCATTAAGTTGTCTTTTTTCTCAGCTTGAGAGAATTCTTGAATGTTGTTTATTGTCAGATTTTTTCTTATATCCTAGAGAGTCTGTATTGTTTAACATCTTGTGAGTTGCTCTTCATTTGGATATTTGTCTTAAATTAACATCCTAAACTTAAGGGCGATGCCTTCTTAGTCATTATAAACATCTTGAATCCTAGGACTTTTCATATGATAAATCATTCCTAAGCATTTGTTAAATAAATAAATATTGCTAAATAAAAAGTATGCACAATTCTTGCTGACTTTTTGTATTTCGCTGTCTTAACATATGAAAGCAGCTCCATTCCTTACTACAGTCTTAGAAATTCTGCAAGGATTCTTTTGAAGTTTCCTTTGAACAGTCTTTGCTGATATTTTTTTTTTTTTCTGTAGGGAGAGAAGTCAATAAGCAAAGATGTCACTTTTCTGGAGCACTAAAAGTAGTGAAGGATAGGTTTAACACAGGTTTCCTATTTCTTTCATCTCCGTCTGTGCTTACTATAAGCTAAGAAACTAAAAAAAAGTACAAAAGAGAAACCATATATCAGAACTGACTTTCTGAACATCATTTTATGAGGAAGATGTGACCTTGTTACCTACACTGCAGAAGTATTAATCATATTACTCAGAAGAGCCATGAAGTCTATGGAATATTCTGGAAAGCCACTTCTTCCTGTGGGGGAATATATTATCCAAAGAGTACATTCAATCGGAAGTTCAGAGGCTGCAGCAGCAATATTCAATCACCCCAACCTTCCACATTTTCTACATTCCCTTTAGTGTACTTTTTTACTCTTCAGTGGAAATCAGAAAGAATCCAAATGGAAGTTTTTCTTTTTTTTTTAGACAGAGTCTCACTTCGTAGTTCAAGCTGGCCCTGAGCTCACTAGTAGCCCCGGCAAACCTCGAACTCAGCAATCCTCCTGTCTCTGCCTCCCGAGTGCTGGGATTACAGGCATGAGCCACCACACCTGGCACTGCAGTATATGGTACTGATTGCTGGTGGGTGCGAGTCACCACACCTGCTATTGTTGTATGTGTTACCCGGGATCAAACTCTGGACCTTGTGCGTGCTAGGCAGGCACTGGAACCACTGAGCTAAATCTCCAGCCCAGAAATAAGTATTTTTAATTGAATTCTTTATTGGTACATTTTATATACAGCTCACAATCACACTAAACATTGGGGAATTTGTACCAGTGTATGACACAAATTAATTCTCATTTTTACCCAGATCCTTACTGACCCACGACTCCCCACCCCCTATATACATGTTATTTCTTTTTTCTTTCCTTTCCAAATCATATTTATTCTTTCCTGTCATTACTTTTCCCTACCACATTCCCTTTGAATATTTCCTATATCACAAAATCTATCATACATTCTAGAACTCATTTACAGAAATGTTTTTAAAAAACAATTCCAAGGAATCCACAGGACCTCCCTTCTACAAAATTATGGCTGACAATTTTTCCTTGACCTTTACTCACGGGTACAAGTTGTGCATTCCTAATCCAAAATCTACAATGATTCTAATCCAATATATTTTGAACAATGACATAATTGAACAGTAGAAAATTCTAGGCTTCACCTCACATGATAGGTGGTAGTAAAAACACGGGTATATTACAAATGCATAGAATTACCTAAAAGCTATGTGAATAACATATAACTGGAAGATAAATGAAATTTGTTTATGGATTTGTATCTCTTTCTGGAGAAATCTGATTATATATCTCCAAATACTCTAAAATCTTAAACCCATAAACATTTCTGGATCTAAAAATTTTGGATAAATGAATTCAACCTATATTTGAGGTTTCAAGAGAATTCAAACCAATGGAATGTGAGTTTATAGACAGAGAAAAACTTGTTTTGAAGAACTCGTTCACAAAATTATGGAGCTGAAAGTACAAAAATTCTTCACAGTGAACCAGTAAAATGGAGACTTAGAGAATATCTGCTATTACAGTTCAAGTTCAAAGGCTGTCTGCTATCACAAATTTATGCATTTTGTTCTACTGAGGCCTTCAACTGATTGGATAATAGAAAAGTATCTGCTTTGCAAATATATTTAAAATTTTTCACAGAAATTGCCAGAATAATGTTTGACCGAATATCTGGACACTGCGGCACTACCAAATTGGCAAATATAGTACATAATATTTACTATGTCTTGGCCCTTAAATTCTTCCCTTCTGCAAAAATGTATGGTCCCAAACACACTGAAACCACATTCACTTTGTTCAAGCAGTGTCAAAAGACATCCCATTCGCAAAACTATATTAAACTGGCTTCATAACTCTAGTGCTGTGGTTTATAACCCTGCTCACTTCTTCTACTTATGAAATAAAATGACCCTTGGTCTAGATGCCTACTTCTCCCACCTGAAATACATACGAGAATCATAGAAAAACATTGAAGCACAAATATCATTGGATTAGATAATTTCTCAGATTCCCTTCTCAAAGCTCTAAAATCGTGTGAGGGGAAAGAAAATATTTACAGATCTGTGACCTATTTATTTCATTTATGAGTATGTCCTAAAGGTTCGTCCATTTGAGTATAAATGACTCAAACTTACCATTCTTTATGGCAGAATAATACTCCATTTTATAGAAAAAAAAACATGGTCACAGATCTGAAAATATCATATCTTTTCTTTGGTATGTGAAACTGAAGATTTAAGTGAGCTTTAGAATATGTGATCAATATTGTGAAATAGAAAATACTGAAAGGGAAATGGGTTGTAGGGGTAAAAAGGGGAAGAAAAAATATGATGGTAATAAAAAAGGGAAAAAGCTTATGTATATAGGGGGCATGGGGTTGTAGGGTGGGTAGGGGAATGGGAAAAAATGAGAATTCAGTTGTGTCATATCCTGGTACAATTTTGCATTTTTTTTTTGAGATAGGGTCTCACTTTGTAGTTCAGGCTGGCCCTCAGCTCACTATGTAGCCCAGGCAAGCCTGGAACTCAGCAATCCTCCTGCCTCTGCTTCCCGATTGTTGGGATTACAGGCATGAGCCACCATGCCCGGCACTGTGGTACATGGTATCAGTTGCTGGTGGGCGTGAGTCACCATGCCCAGCATTGTATGTGGCTACCGGGATCGAACTCAGGGCCTTGCGCCTGCAAGGCAGGCGCTGGAACCACTGAGCTAAATCTCCAGCCCCCATTTTGCAATATTGTGTGTGATCATGACATGTATATATAATGTACCAATAAAGATTCAAATAAAGAAAGAAAATACAAAGCCAGTTCTTTTTCCAAAGGCATTTTCTTCAGAAAAATTAATTCTACTGATGATACTTTGTTATGGTTTAGGTCTAAAATATCCCCCCTCAAAATCTCATGTATTTATTCAGAGGTGGGGATTTTGCAAAGCGCTTGGATTATGGGGTCCCTGTACCATCAAAGGATTAATTTATTCATGAGTTCATTATTTTTTTAAAAAATATCTTTATTCATACATTGCATAAATACATCATAACCACATACAATATAGAGAATTTGTATCAGTATATGACACCATTTAATTCTCATTTTTCCCATTCCCCTATCCACCGCACAATCCCCCTAAATACATAAGCTTTGTTTCCTTTTTTATTATCACATCTTTTCTTACCCCTCATTACTCACCCTCCACACCATTTCCCTTCGAATATTTTGTATTTCACAATACCCATCATACATTCTAGAACTCATTAACATCTTCAGTTTCTCATACCAGAGAAAAGATACGATATTTACAGATCCATGACCTATTTATTTCACTATTGAGTATGTCCTAAAGGTACGTCAATTTGAGTATAAATGACAAACTTATCATTCCTTAAGGTAAAGTAATACTACATTTTATAGAAAATCCACATCTTCTTTATCCAGTCTCCAGTTGGTGGACATTTGGTTTGTTTTCAAGATTGAGCTATTACAAACTGATCTGCTGTGAACATGGGTGTGCATATGTCACTATGATATGATTCTTTCAATTCTTTTGTGTGTATTCCTAGCAGGGAAATAGCAGGGTCAAATGGGACATCTAATCCAGTTTTCTTTTTTATGAATTCATTATTGATCATGCTGTTAAGAGGTGGGGCTTCCTTCCAGGTGGGTCACTGGGAAAGTGACATGGAAGGGTATATTCTTGTCCCTTCTTTCCCTGCTTCCTGGTTGTCATAGGGTGGGCAAATTTCTATTGCAAATACACTATGTTTTGTATTAATCTTTTGTATAAATTGTTACTTGCTCTCAAACTATGATCATTCAATAGTTAATTATGTAACACAAGGCTTTGGTACCCGGATGTTATCTAGTTGAGTGAGCCCAATTAGCTTCAAGTCTTTTCAGTTATTGCATTTCTCTGAAATGTAGTTCTGTGTGTTTGACCTAGGGTGTGTCTCTATGTGAAATCGATTTATGAAATTCATTTTATCTCCATCATCACCAACTCTAAGTTCCTACACTCCTTGTATTGCTACACCCTGCTCTCTCTCACTAATTGGTAAAGGTGAATGAAGTGAGGCAGTTAGCTGAAAACCAAAGTCCAGGTTAAATTCATTCTGAAATTGGTTTCATGGTGCTTTCAGATGAGCAAGAGTTCCTGTAGAGAACCTAGAACTATCGCCACTTCTCTGGATACTTTCGTGATGAGTACTTTGAAAACTGGGACATGACCCTTGGTACCACAAAACAGGACTTGTATCAGAAAAGAATCAACTTGTTTCCCATCATATGACTTCGCTTCTCTTTCATTTATGATTGAATATACTGCTTCTGTCATTGGCATCCTCACTTTCCCACACCAAGACTAGCTTTAAGAGCTAAATTGTGTCTAGGTTAGCAGACTGTCAGATTTTCCAGAAATGCCCCTTTTTCTTAGCTGTTAGTGCTTTGGTTTTAATATTTGCTTGCAGTTCAGATCTTGTATGTTTTTTGCAACAGAGCTCAGCATCTACAAATCATTGTTTTCAGTATCCACACAATGGAATGATACTCACACCCACAACCTCTTACATGGGCCTAGAAAACATGACAACACAGCCCTGTGTGCTCAGTCCTCATCTACATGAAATAACTGAAGTAATGCGACAATTGGAACTATCAGCCTTCAGGTAAAGGATGATTCCCAAATTAGTTTTGGCCTTATGGCTCTCAGTCTCTGACATAGTTGAGCTCTTAAACTACTTTGATTTTTCTGATCATTCTGTTGAGATAGTTCTAATGTTCTAAGGGCATAAATCCCAGCTGCCTTGGTTTTAATTTGTACTTTCTGTAAGATCTGTAGAAATTCTTGATGCTTCCCTTAAGTTGCTCCTCTGTATTGAATTTGGTTTGAAGATAGAATATTTGCCCCCACAGTCTTCATGTTCAGGCTCAAGTTTCTATATTTTCCTGGTAATTTTAATTTTTTTTTTTTTTTGTTTGAGACAGGGTCTTGCTTTGTAGTTTAGGCTGGCCCTGAGCTCACTATGGAGCCCAGGCAAGCCTTGAACTCAGCAGTCCTCCCGCCTCTGCCTCCCAAGTGCTGGGATCAAGGATGTGAGCCACCACGCCCAGCACTGTGGTATGTGGTTACTGGGATAAAACTCAGGACCTTGCACTTGCGAGGCAGGAGCCAGAACCACTGAGCTAAAACTCCGGCCCAACTCCTGGTAATTTTTTTGCTTTCATAGCTGAAACTATTTAGCAAAGAATATATTGTGTTCCAAGTAAAGCTGCCATATTCTTTATACAGAGCGACTGTTCAACAAATGTTTCCTCATTCATTTTTTCAATAAATACAACGATGCCTTGGTTGTCAAGCTAATGCATAACAAATTTGTGTTTAAAAACTGAAAAGTTGGGCCGGAGGGTTAGCTCAGTGGTTCCAGCACCTGCCTCGCAAGCGCAAGGTTCTGAGTTCAATCCCCGGAAACCACATACAATGCTGGGCGTGGAGACTCACGCTCACCAGTCATCAATACCACATACCACAGTGCTGGGCGTGGTGGCTCACGCCTGTAATCCCAGCACTCGGGAGGCAGAGACAGGAGGATTGCTGAGTTCGAGGCTTGCCTGGGCTACATAGTGAGCTCAGAGCC
>PVIC010056700.1:0-10872 GCA_004025085.1 Thryonomys swinderianus
CGCCGGGCCATTCATGGTCGTTTTGACTTCGAGGAAGAACCAGAGATTACCCACCGGCAGACCCATGAGTAAGGTGGGTGTGGCTCACTATGACGTGTTTACCAACTGCCTTTCTATTGGATGACACATAACAGACGCATTCACACGTCACTAAAAGGTTTTCTAGAACTGCTTCAGAGTGATGGGTCAAGTATGTTTAAGGTGAGAGGGAGGAATTGGAGGAGAACTAATGGCAATGTGTGTTTTACTGAAATAATTTTTTAAAAATTTAATTTTGGCTGGGCGTGGTGGCTCACGCCTGTAATCCCAGCACTCGGGAGGCAGAGACAGGAGAATTGCTGAGTTTGAGGCTTGCCTGGGCTACATAGTGAGCTCAGGGCCAGCCTGAACTACAAAGTGAGACCCTGTCTCAAAAGAAAAAAAAAAGGTCATAAAAATTTAATTTTGGTCACATTATATAAACCACAAAATGACCATTGTATTCTTGCTTTTATTTTTATTTGCATGTAAGTGACATTATAATAAAAATCAACACTGGAAGCCACAAGAAATTTCTTTCTTCCTTTGAAAAGGTCTGAGGCTTGAAAGTGTCTCAACTTTGAAAGCCGTAGATACAGCATCTCCTCTGGGGTGACTGTCTACCTGTAACCACCCTCCTTGTGGTGTTAGCCTCTAACCTTCTCCATCTTCTTAAACTGACTTAGGAACGTTTGATTGACATACACAAGCTATGCACATGTTTAAAGTACTCACCTCGATGGGTATGAAGATAACCCCACACTTCTGAAGCTATTACCACAATCTGTGCCACAACTCATCCTTTGCAGGTATTTCTTCCCACCCCTTTACTTTCTACTGTATGTGTATAACAAACACACTTAACATGTGACCTACTCCTTTACTAACATTTAAGTACTCAAAATAATTTTCAACTTTTGGTACCATGCTATCCAGTACGTCTTTAAAACATATTCATTCTGCTTTAACAAAACCTTGTAGCTTTTGGCTAATAACAATGATTTAGGCCTCTCCTCAGCTCTTGGTAACTGCCATTTGTTCACTCTGCTTCTGAACTTGGCCATTTCAGGTAAGTGAATCATGTAAGTAGTATCATGGTGTATTTGTTCTTCCATGTTTGCTTCATTTTACAGAGCATCATATTGGTTAGGTGCGTCCATGTTGTCATGAATGGAAAAGGTTCCTTCATTTTTAAAACTGAGTAATATTCCTGTGTATGCACATATCAGATTTTCTTTATTCTGTTTATTAGCTAAAGGACACTTAGACTGCTCGTGCATCTTGGTTATTGCAAAACCTGCTGTAATGACGGTGGGCATCCACATTGCTCTTAAAGGTCCTGATTCCAAATCCTTTGGATGAATTCCCAGAAATGAAATCACTAGACCACATGGTATTTCTATTTTTAAAATATTTGAGAAACCTTTATATTGTTTTTCATAGTGGCTACATTGACTTATTTTCCCATTAATAGTGTACAAAATTTCCTTTTTTGCAATCCTGACCACTCTCCATTGTCTTTCGTCTTTGTGAGAGCCAGCCACCCGAATTGGAATCGAGGTGACCTCTCATTACTATTTTAATTTGCTTTTTCCCAAATCAGTAAAGTTGAGTATTTGTTCATGCACCTGTTGACCATTTGCATGTTCGAATTTTCATCAAAATCTCTGTTCAGGTTATTTGCCCATTGCAAAATCAGGGTTTTTTTTTCTATTGAGTTGTAGAATTTTCCTTATTTTTGCTTATATTAACCCTCTCCCATTCTGTAGGTTTTCATTTCATTTTTTATTTTGTTGACTGTTCCCTTTGTTTTCCAAAAGTTCTTTGGTGTAGTCCTACATTTTCATGTTTTCTGTATCGTTTGTGTGTTTTGGTGTCATGTCCAAAAAACCATGGTCCAGGCCAGCATCCAGAGGCACTTTTCCAGTTTTCTTTCCTAGACTTTTACATTGTCAGGTCTGATATTTAAAACTTTAATCCATTTTGAATTAGTCTTGTATCTGATGTAAGAATCTGGTTCCATTCTTTTGCTTGTGGCTCTTTCCAATATCATTGTCGGAGTCTACCCTTTCCCATTATGCATTCTTAGTACACATGTCAAAGGTCATATGTAAATAAGCTTATTTCTGGCTCTGTGTCCTGCTTCTTTGACCTGTATGTTTATTACTATGACAGTATCACAATTTTTTATTATTATAGTTTTGTTATATATTTTAAAACTTGAAAGTATATTTAGAGTCAAAATTATTTTGGTTATTCAGAATCTTTTGTGGTTCCATAAGGATGTTAGAATTTTTGTTAATTTATGTGGAGAAAAGGCCGTTGGAGTTCCTGAACTGCTTCTGGTGACTCCAGATGACCCTTGGGCTGGTGGTGTGTTTCTCTCATATCACGGCCCCCATGTACTAGTTTTACTTCTCCAACCAAGAAGTTCAGGCAGCCTATGCCCCAAGATCGCCAGATGTGTCAGCCTCACCAGGTTTGCCCAAGAGAATAAGAGCAAGAAGCATTTGAACATACTAATAAAATACAAAATGAAACAGACAGACATAATGAACAAGCCGGGGAGAAGATGTTGATAGTAGAATGAGAATATAACCCTATTTTGAGAAGAGCTCAGGATTGGCTGCAAAAATATCTAGGTTTTGGTATTTTGACTTAGTTAACCATCCACAGAGGTCTGCAGTGCCTAGAAAGGAAGGTGAGGAGGCTGGAGTTATAGTGACAAAACTGTAAGATATACAATCAGCCAACAGGATAGGCTTTATTTTGATGAAAATCATTACTCTAAAAATAAAATTCTCTCCAAAGAATTTCATCTGACTGAGAGTGACCATCTTCAGAGTCCACTGAGATTAAATGGAAATCTGAAAAGGATGTGGTTTGATATTCAAGTCAAGTGCAGAGAGAGGAAAGCCAGCAGAAAGAATCAACATGAAGAACTGAAGAGCTTCTTCACCCAACTCACTGAGCATTCTGACACAAGTGTAGATGAGTTAAAAGAGTTGGCTAAATCCACTGACGCAGGTGATGAGGAAGTTTCAGAAGACGAGGAAGAGGAGGAGGAGGAGGATGGGAAGGTGGTGATAAAGCGACAAGGACGAAGGTAAAGAAAATGGAGATGATGAGAGGAAGGAGAAGGGAATGAAGAAGAGGACTAATTGAACACTGGTGGGTTCCAGCCTTTTTTCTTTTCTTTCTGAAATGTATCCAGTGCCTGGGAGCAAATCGCAGCCTCCAGCTCCCAACCGCATGCCCAGTCGCTCTGCTCTTGAGGCCTCTCTTCTCAAACACCATAGTTCTCAACTTAATTTTGCAAGGAGATACCTTGACCACCACATGTAATAGGAAAAAAAGTCTCTATGATATCTTACTCTAAATTCTTTTTTATCCCTTCCTCTCTCAACAAAAACTGGATGGAGTCAAATCCATTGTGCTCTGTGGGAAAAAGAAAAACCTGCTCCCTCCCTGTGCTGAAAACAGGAAGATGCTAGGCCCTGTGCACGGTACACAGATTTCTAGCTTGCTTCCTCCTTTCTCTGTAAATTGGGCTCAGAGGTTGCACTGTCTGTATATGAATACAGACAGTTAATATTCACCAACATGTGTCTGTCTACATCCTCTTGTTTGAAAATTTTAAGAAAAACTTTTAAAAATAAAGTTGCAGGGCCAGAGTTTTAGCTCAGTGATTCCAGCACCTGCCTAGCAAGTGCAAGATCCCTGGTTCAGTCCCCGGTAACCACATACAACAATATCGAGTGTGGTGACTCACACCCTCCAGCAATCAGTACCACATACCACAATGCTGGGTGTGGTGGCTCATGCCAGTAATCCCAGCACTCGGGAGGCAGAGGCAGGATTGCTGAGTTTGAGGCTTGCCTGAGCTGCAGAGAGCTCAGGACCTGCCTCAACTACAAAGCGAGACTCTGTCTCAATAAATAAGTAAATAAATAAAATGGAATCACAGGAGGTCAGGAAAGTGTAGGCTCAAGCAGGCGGGTTGGTTAAGCCAGCATTTGACAACATGGCTTCCCCTTGGCATGTTTAATCTTGCCGTTTAATGGGCATTCTTGTGGTGGGTGACACTTCTGAAATAAAATTTTCTCCTGATGATAACCTGTGCCCTGCCATCAGATGGGTAAATCAGCAGAACCTGTAGCATCTTGTTTTGAATTGATATTCTCTGTTGGAATTTTACTCATCTGTTTTGAAATTCTGTTTTGTTTTTGCTGTAGAAGAAAGGTGATGCTCAGTTTTAAACACTGAAAATGTACAAACTTCTTTGTTACAATAAAACATGCATGTGCATGCACACATACACACAGACACACACACACACACACTGTCTGGAGGCTGGAGTTACAGAATTGTAAGATATACAATCAGCCAACAGGATAGATTTTGTTTTGATGAAAATCCTTACTTTGAATATAAAATTCTCTCCAAAGAATTTCATCAGACTGAGAGTGACTATCTTCAGAGTCTACTGAGATAAGAGTCCACACTCACACACACACATACACACATCCCACTCACTGGAATTTTGGTATGCATTTCCCGAATCTGTAGATTACTTTTAATAATTGGAAACCTTAACAATATTAATTCCTCCAATCCAAGGACATAGGATGCATTTCCATTTCTTTTAAAATTTATTTTTTAAATTTTTTAGTTTCTTTCACTGTCATAATTTTAAGTTCACACATCTTTCATCTCCTCATTTGAGTTTGTTCCTAAGTATTTTACTCTTTTTGATATAACTGAGATTTTAAAAAAGTTTTGCCTTGGGCTGGAGGGTTAGCTCAGTGATTCTGGCGCCTGCCTTGCAAACGCAAGGACCTGAGTTCGATTCCTGGTAGCCACATATAATGCTGGGCGTGGAGACACGCCCACCAACAATCAACACCGCATACCACAATGCTGGACGTGGTGGCTCACGCCTGTAATCCCAGCACTCGGGAGGCAGAGACAGGAGGATTGCTGAGTTCGTGGTGGCTTGCCTGGGCACCATAGTGAGCTCAGGGCCAGCCTGAACTACAAAGCAAGACCCTGTCTCCAAAAAGCAAAAAAAAAAAAAAAAAAAAAAAAAAAAAAGTTTTGCCTTAATTATTACTTTTACAGAAATGCAACTGATTGTGTATGCTGATTTTGTAGCCTGTAATTATGCTAAATTTGTTTTAGTTTCAGTGAGTTTTATTCTGTGTATAATATGATTCTTTTCCATACCATGAGTTATTTTCCTTTTTCTTGCTGCTTTCAAAATTCTTTGTCTTTTACTGTTAATGACTTACTTGAACTTCATGAATTTATATGATCATCTCCTTGCTCAGATTTGTGAGGTTTTCAGCAGCTAATTCTTTAAATCTACTGTGTTCTCCTTTTCCTTTCTCTTCTCCTTCACAGTAGACATGCGGGTTCTCTGGGTGATGTCACTTAACCTCTGTGAGCCTCCTTTCACTGACTTCATGCTCATTTTTTATTCCTCTGGCCGGATAATTTTCAGTGAAATATTCTTAAACTTGTTGATCCTTCTGTTGAGGTTCTCTACTGAATTTTTTTTTTTCAGGGAAGTCATCATGTTCTTGGACTCCAAAATTTCTGCTTAGTTCCTTTTAATGGTTTCTATCTCTTTATTAATGTTCTAATTTTGTTGAGGTCAGATTTTCCTGATTTCAGCTGAGCTCTACATCTTTGGCAGAGAGTCTCTGGGTCCCTATTTCTTGACTGAAGCTTCCCTCTTGCCCTACCTTCCTAGTCGTGTCATGTGTCCCTGGCTTTCTGTGACCCTTGCAGCTTTGCCCAGTGGTCTCTGTATGTGAGGAAGAAGTCACCTCTTTCAATCTTTATAAAATAGATTCTATACAGGAAGCATCCCCAGGGATTCTGGGAAGGCAAGCTAGGCGGGGGGGGGGGGGTGATGACTGCACCTGCCTGTGGGCAGGTGGGCCTGGTAAGAGGGAGCATGATGCTGGGCTCAGTCGGAAGCCTGTGACAGTGCTGAGGACAGTCAGACACTCACATCACTCTCCTCATCCCTCACAGCCCTGAGACACTGCCCGGCCTGTGCTGTGCCAGTGTTGGGAGGCTGGTGCTGGGGACCGCACTGGATGGTCTTGGTCTGCGAGGCCTCTTTTCTTATTTCTATGTCATATCTGAGCACTATGACATTGCTCCTCAAATCCAGACCTCATGTGAAGACCCTTTTGCCTGCAGTTGGTAAATCTGTGTTTCTGGGGCTTGGAGTATCCATCTGCATCTTGCTGACATTACTCTGGGATATGCTTCCAGTGGATCTTCCTTTCTGTAGCCTCTCCACCTCCAAGTCAACCTGGACACAGCCACGTCACAGGCCTTCTTCACGCCTGTGGAGCCGTAACCTTCCACCCAGCTGCTGAGTGTGGGTTCACGCGTCTTTCTGACCCCAGCGTCGGAGCCTGGCTGTCACTTGGCTTCTCTGTCGAGCTCCAGACTGTTCTTTGCACCCCCTCGCTCTTCTGGGGTCCTACTTTTGTCTTCACATTACTCTCATGTACTTCAAGTCATATTTTCATTGCAAAATTGTCTATGGAAACCCAAGCAGTCATTCCAGCCCATGTTAATTCTCATTCTATCCCTGCTGGGAGTTTCCCATCTTTCTATGGGTGTTTGTCTTTGCGTTCCCTGGGCTAAGGTTATGTAATTCTTCAACTGTAAGTTCTGTCCTAAACTACAGTATCCCAGGGTTTCCTCTGGGAGGCTTTACCTGTGGTAAGGTATGTTGTAACACCTTTGCTTTCTGCTCCATTGTCCAATGGAGTGCTCCTGAGGGTACAGGTAACCAAGAATGGCATAATGTGCATTGAAAGACAATGTGTCTATTTGCCAAAATGCTGTAAGAATTAAAATAAAACAGACTGTCCTAAAAACCAAACTGTTTAATAAAATAAATACATGAAGTACACTTTATATTTCTCTGAGCTTAATTATCCTCAATCTCTGTTAAAAGAAACAAAAACAAATCATTATTTTATTTTCCATATTTTTGTGGTTTGGTCAGATTCTCACTGAATCCCCAACTTAAGAGTAAAATCTTTTCCTGAGCAAATGCATACTCGGTATTTTAGGATCCAACTCATCTCAGTGTATCACTCAGCCACCCACCTCCCTCCTTCCCTCCCTCCCTTCCTTCCTTCCATCCTTCCTTCCCTTCCTTCCCCAGCAAATACCTACTGCAGGCTGCACACTAAGTAGATGGAGCTCGCGTAATAGCAAGTCTGTTACACATGAGCCCTGTTCCAGTGAGCTCAGAATCAAATACTGGTGTTAAAAAGGCACCTAGTTCTTTGACCAAACAAGTTCAACTGTTAAATTTAAGCTAATATAAGGAAAACATTTTAAGAAATAAAAGATAATGTCTCTTTTCTATCTTCCTACTCATAGTGCTCCATATTTTTATTCTTCATCCTCAAAGCAAGGAAGAGTTGCAGGTTAGCACTGATAGTCCGTGTATGAGAAACAGGCCATGCTGAAAACGGTGCGCTAGGTCCCCCTGGAAGGGAGCCACTACAAGAAACCAGCGATGTGATTGGGGGCATTGATTCCGGAAGTAGCTCCCCAGCTCCTTCCCGTCAGCTCAGAGCCCCACACGGCCAGGCTTGCTGCTCAGCCGCCCTGACTTCTGACCATGGTGATTTCCAAGTGCCTGTAGCCTCTGCGGGTGAGTCAGAGTCCGTCCCCCCACCCCACCCCCACCCCCGCAGGTTTATGTTTTGAATCAGAATGAAAGTTTACTTACCTTATGGGTTAAGGGAGTAGCAAAACACATCGACCCAAATTTGTACTTTCTGAACTGATTTCTGTAGCAGAATCCCCTGAGACTAAATATTGAGCATGAAACTACAGTGTTATTAGTTTTCTAAGTAATAAATTATTCATTTTTCTCATAGGAAAGGCCAAAGTGACTCACAAAAACCTCTTTAGGCAGCATTTCTGTTTATACTTCCTTAGGCAGTATTCAAGGTTTTCCAAAATTAGGGAAATAGAACTAATTCTATTGGCAGTTGTATTTATACAATTTTGATATAAACATCCAAGTCAATTTGTAACAAAATTATTTCTAAGTATTGCAGGGAGTTATGAAAGAATTACAAATTCAAAATGTTAAAAAAAAAATTCCTGGGCCAGGTGTGGTGGCTCACGCCTGTAATCCCAGCACTCGGGAGGCAGAGGCAGGAGGATTGCTGAGTTGAGGCTTGCATGGGCTACATAGTGAGCTCAGGGCCAGCCTGAACTACAAAATGAGACCCTGTCTCAAAAAAGAAAAAAAAAATATATGATATATTTTACACCTATACACATATCATTTCATGTGCTTATTTTTTACTGAAGAGCTACATTTCAATCTGGTATGATTTCCATTCAGCCCAAAATCGTTTTTGAATTTTTTAAAATTTGAATCTTTATTGGTATATATATATATATATATATATATATATATATATATATATATACACACATCGTGGTCACACACACATTGAGAACTTATACCAGTATATAACACGGTATGACTTAATTCTTATTAATTCTCATTTAATTAATAACTTAGTTCTCATTTTTTCCCATTCCCCTACCCCCTACCACCCCCTGCCCCTATACATAAGCTTTGTTTCCTTTTTTTAACCACCACATTTTTTCCTTTCCCCTCAATACTTACCCCTAAACCCCATTTCCCTTTGAATATTTACTATTTCACAATATCTATCATGCATTCTAGAACTCATATACATCTTCAGTTTCTCATACCAAAGAAAGGATAGGATAGTTACACATCTGTGACCTAAAGGATATTACTTTGCCATAAAAATGATAATTTTGTTATTTATACTCAAATGGACATACCTTAAGGACATACTCATGCATCTTTGAATTTTTTATAGCATAGGTCTTCTGGAGATAAACTCTTATGGTTTTTTTTTTTTTTTTTAGACAGGGTCTCGCTTTGTAGTTCAGGCTGGCCCTCAGCTCACTATGGTATTAAAATATCTTTATTTCATCTTAACTCTTAAAGGATGAATTTACTATACATATTGTTCCTCTTTTTGTTCATTATATCTAATATGAATTGCAACTAATGCACAATTACAACACTTGTCTACAGAATGTGACATCTTCAGCCTAATTTTAACAATTTTTCTTTGATTTCTACCTGTTTATGATGTGTATAGATGACTTTTTTTTTTGAGACAGAGTCTCACTTTGTAGTTCAGGCTGGCCCTGAGCTGACTATGTAGCCCAGGCAAGCCTCGAACTCAGCAATCCTCCTGTCTCTGCCTCCCGAGTGCTGGGATGACAGGCGTGAGCCACCACGCCCAGCTAAATGACTTTTTATTTATATTTTTTGGACCTAGGATTCACTATTCTTCTTGGATCTATAACTTATCTATACATTTGTTTCTTCAAAAATGTTTTCTGTTTCAATCACTTATTTCTTCTTTTCCAGGGTTCTAATCCTACATTTGTTCCCTTATATATTTTATCTCACAGGTCACAAAGATTGTATTTGATTATTTATTTTTTTCTGTTTTCTTCTGCCACTTTATTTTCAAGTTCACAGTCTTCCTATTTGTTATCTACCACTGCTAATTCAGCAATTTTAAAATTTAATTTAATGCATAGTTTTGCTCTAGACTTGACATGATTTTTGGAGTTTATTTTCTATCTAGAGGTTCTTGGCTTTTTATTACCACACCTCCTTTCCTTTACATTCCTGAACACAATCATACTATTGGCTTTAGAATTTTTGTTTACTAATTGAAGTACTTTGCCCCTGCCTGAATCTGGCTTTATTTATTTACTATTTCTTCTTTAAAATACAGGTCAAAACTTTTTCCTTCTTTAAATATCTTGTGATTTTTACTGGACAAAGAATATTGTTGATGGCACATTGCAGTGAGCCTGGGTTTTGCTATGGACCTTTATTAAGTGTAGATTTTGACCATTAATAAACTTACTTAACCTCAAGCCCCTCTGACCTTCCAATTATGGGCAGCAATTTCAATTTCCATTCAGTTAATCTAGATTTAGTTTTTGCACATACATTTTGGAGGCTCAACTGGAGTTCAGATCTGTGTTTTTATGCAAAATTAGGGCTCTCTGTGTCTCCCCCTGCCCGATTTTCTCCCTTACTTCTAACCCTACTCCGGTCTCTGTCCTGTAACTCTTCAATCTACCAAGGCTGCAGAATCTTTTCTGCATTTAACCACCCAGTTTCTCTATATTTGAACCTCCTTTTGGGAAATTGTTTTTGTTTTTGTTTTTGTTTTCGTCTTAATGTGAGTATCTCATTCAGTGCCATTCCCTTCCCCCAAGTGTAGACTCCTGCCCAAGTACTTATTTTGGTCCTAAGGATTAACTCAGGACCTTGTGCTTGCCAGACAGGTGTGGTGCCACTGACCTATATCTTGACCCAAAAGTACAGTATAAAAGACAAAACGTGGTGCTGCTATATTGCCATGGATGGGACTATGTGAGAGAGGAGTCAATGCAAAAGCCACAGACATTATTGCACACTTACTGCTGTAATCTTTATAAAGCTTCAGTAAACGTATAAAAATTATATGACTCCTTTAATGACACTTAAAACACAAACATTAAAAATACATGCAGATGTTTTTCTCTCTGACTTTCTTTTTTATTAGTTTGTGTTTGTCAAACATAATAATCATGTTCACCTTGCAGAGCTGGCACAGGAACAGCTGCTTCTTGCTCATTTTTGCCCCACTTTCCCTCCTTCCTCCTGCCCCACCAAATCCTCTTCCCACTTACACAGGGTCTACCTCCCGATTTCATGCCATCTCTCTTTTGTTTTACTCTTTA
>PVIC010056701.1:0-10865 GCA_004025085.1 Thryonomys swinderianus
AGCATTTATTGTTGGTTGATTTTGTAATAGCAGCCATTCTTTGTGGAGTGAGATGAAATCTCAGTGTTGTTTTCATTTGCATCTCTCGAATGACCAGTGATGTTGAACATTTCTTCATATGCCTCTTGGCTGCTTTGACTTCTGCCTCTGAGAAGTGTCTGTTCATTTCAGATGCCCATTTTTGAATTGGGTTTTTTAATGTGGGGGGACTGATTTGTTTAAGTTCTTTATATATTCTAGATAGTAGCCCTTTGTCTGACAAACAGCTAGTAAAGATTTCTTCCCATGTTGTTGGTTGTCTTCTAGCAGTGCCAATGGTTTCTTTTGCTGTGCAGAAGCTTTTTGGTGGGGTGAGATCCCATTTGTTGATTCTTTCTGCTAGTTCTTGTGCTATAGAGGTTTTATTCATAAAGTCTCTGCCTAAGCCAATGTCTCCAGGAGTTTTACCTAACCTGTTTTGCAGCAGATTTATTGTTTCTGTTTTAATGTTTAAGTCTCAAATCCATTGTGATTTTAGTTTTGTTCATGGTGAAAGAGGTCTAACTTTAGTTTTGGGCAGGTTAAAGCCCAATTTTTCCAGCACCATTTGTTAAAGAGGCTGTCTTTCCTCCATTGGGGATGTTTGGCTCCTTTGTCAAAGATAAGGTGGCTTAGCGTATCTGGGGTTGTGTCTGGATCTTCTAATCTATTCCACTGGTCCTCGGGTCTGTTACTTTGCCAGTACCATGCAGTTTTTCACAGTTCGGCCTTACTTCTTTTATGTAACACAGTTGTCTCGGAGAATATCTTATATCAGCACATATTTTAGCTATATAATTCTTCTTAATGGCTGCAGAATATTTCATGATATGACTGAACTGTGGTTTATCTGACCTTTCTTCTACTGAATAACAATTATTACCAGTATTTTTTTTTTTTGAGACAGGGTCTCACTTTGTAGTTCAGGCTGGTCCTGAACTCACTATGTAGCCCAGGCAAGCCTCGAACTCAACAATCCTCCTGTCTCTGCCTCCTGAGTGCTGCGATTACAGGTGTGAGCCACCATGCCTGGCACTGTGGTATGTGGTATTGATTGCTGGTGGGTGTGAGTCACCACACCCAGCATTGTATGAGATTACCAGGGATTGAACTCAGGACCTTATGCTTGCCAGGCAGGCGCTGGAACCACTGAGCTAAGTCTCTAGCCCTATTACCAGTATTTTACCATCACATAGTTCTTTGATGTATAGCTTTGTTCATGTGTCATGCACAGTACATCTGCAGTGTAAATCCCTAGAAGTACAACTGGTACCAGAGCATGTGCATTTACATGTTTAATTGGCATAATAATTAAAAATATTTACGATGATCAGGCCGGAGGGTTAGCTCAGTGGTTCCGGCACCTGCCTCGCAAGTGCAAGGTCCTGAGTTCGATCCCCAGAGACCACATACAATGCTGGGCGTGGAGACTCACGCCCACCAACAATCAATACCACATATCACAGTGCCGGATGTGGTGGCTCACGCCTGCCGTCCCAGCACTCGGGAGGCAGAGACAGGAGGATTGTTGAGTTCAAAGCTTGCCTGGGCTACATAGTGGGCTCAGAGCTAGCCCGAACTACAAAGCGAGACCCTGTCTCAAAAAAAAAAATTATGATGTACCATGTAATATTTGGTACTGTATATACTGTGTAATTGTCAATTCAGAATATTTAACTTATCCATCATCTCAAATATTTTTAATTTATTTTCTTTTCCTTTTTTTTTTTTTTTTTTTTGAGACAGGGTCTGGCTTTGTAGTCCAGGCTGGCCCTGAGCTCACTATGTAGCCCAGGCAAGCCTCGAACTCAGCAATCCTCCTGTCTCTGCCTCCTGAGTGCTGGGATGACAGGCGTGAGCCACCATGCCCGGCTTCATTTCTTTGTAATAAAAACACTCGAAATATTCTTTTCGAGTTATTTTGACTTATATGATATAGTTTTGTTTAGTTTTATATAGTGTAGTGCTGGGCTAATCTAGGGCCTTGTGTACGATAGGCTAGTGCCCTACCACTGAGCTGCTCCCCAGCCCATATGATGCAGTACTGGAAAGTATAGTCACCCTGCCGTGTAACAGTACACCAGCACCTATTGCTCCTGTCTACAGGTGTCTTTGTAGCCATTAGTGATCTGCTCATATCCCCTTGGCTTCCTCAGCCTCCAGTAACCATTGTTCCACTTTCCGCTTTTATGAACTCAGCTGCTTTAGAGTCTACATGAATAAAATCACATAGTATTTATCTTTCTATGCCTGGCTTATTTTACTTAACATTACGATCTGCAAGTCTCTCCATCTTGTTATAGAGGACAGCATTTCCTTCTCTCTTTTTTTTTTTTTTTTTTGAGAGACTGTCTCGCTTTGTGGTCAGGCTGGCCCTGAATTCACTATGTAGCCCAGGTTAGCCTTGAACTCACAGCAATCCTCATGCCTCTGCCTTCTGAGTGCTGGGATTACAGGCCTGAGCTACCATGCCCAGCACTGTGGTATGTGGTACTAGAGATTGAACTTGGGACTTTGTGCTTTCCTTGCAGACACTGGAACCACAGAGCTAAATCTCTGGCCCTTCCATCTTTTTAAAGGCTAAATATTGTTCCATCATATGTATATACACCACAGTTTGGTATCCATTCACGTGCTGATGGACACTTAGGTTGGTTTCATACCTTGGCTATTTGAACAGTAAAGCAATAAACATGGGGGTGCAGATGTCTCTTCAGCATACTGATTTCCTAACCTGTGGACATATACCCAGAAGTGGGATTGCTGGATCATATTGCAGATGTATTTTTAAGTCTTTGAGGCACCTCCATACTGTTTACCATAAGAGCTGTACTAATTTACATTTCCACCATGATTGTTCAAGGGCTTCCTTTTTTCCACATCCTCACCAGCATTTATCTTCTCTCTTGTTTTGTCTTTTGTTTGTGGTACTGGGGATCGAACTCAGGCCCTTGTGCTTGCAAAGCAGGTGCGGTGTCATTGATCTAAAACCCCAGGCCCTCTTCTCTTGTCGATAATAGTCTTTCTAACTGGAGCAGGTGATATCTCACTGTGGCTTTGATTTGCATCTCCTTGATGATTGGTGATGCTGTGCATCCCTTCACGTACCCATTGGCCATTCGTATGTCTTCTTTTCGGAGGTGACTACTCAGTTCTTTCGCCCATTTTTAATTGGATTATTTGGAATTTGGGGTTAATGAGTTGTCTGGGTTCTTTGTGTATTCTGGATATTAATCTTTGTCAGACATATAGTGTGTGGATATTTCATCCCATTCTATATTTTGTCTCTGTTGATTATTTCCTTTGCTGCCCAGAAGCTTTTTTGTTTGATGTCATCCCGTTTGTCATAAATTCTTGGTAGCTAATGGCAAGTTGCCCTCCACAGAAGATGTTTCAGTGACCTTCCCACCAAGCCTGCGGGAGAGCCTTTTCCTCCATGTGCCTCTCTCCATCACACCATGAAGTAGACCAGTGGTGGCGAACCTACCACCCATGTGCTGCAGCCAGCTGTTGGTTGTCATTGAAAACTCTAAAAGGTTCACCATGACAAACAGTGCAAAGTGCCCACTGCAGCACCTAATACATAAAGGCATTCAAAATGCATTATCTATTGTGATTTTTTTTTTTTATTGAGACAGAGTCTCGCTTTACTCGGGCTAGCCCTGAGCTCATTATGTAGGGCAGGCAAGCCTGAAACTCAGCAATCCTCCTGCCTCTGCCTCCCGAGTGCTGGGATTACAGGTGTGAGCCACCACGCCCAGCATTGTGGTATGTGGTACTGATTGCTGGTGGGCGTGAATCACCATGCCTGGTATTGTTGTATGTGGTTACTGGATGGAACCGGGAACCTTGCATTGCTAGGCAGGTGCCAGAACCACTGAGCTAAATCTCCTACCTCTATTGTAATTTTTTTTTGAGACGGAGTCCCAGTACACAGTCCAGGGTGGTTTTGAATTCCTTACATATCACAGGCTGGCCTCAAGTTTATTTTCTTCTCCCCTCATCCTCCCAAATGCTGGGATCAGAGGCTCATTGTGATGCTTAAAATCACTGTTTGAAATTAAATCTTCTTGGCTGGCAGAGGCAGGAGGATTGCTGTGTGTTCGAGGCCAGCCTGGGCTACCTAGTGAGTTCAGGGCCAGCCTGAACTACAAAGCAAAACCCTGTCTCAAAAACAGTTTAAAAAAATTAAACCTTCTGCTATGTGTTTATTAAATGTGTTTGCCTTTCTAGAGATAAGTTTGGATTTCTTAAGTCAACACACAACCAGACACCAGAAATATTTCCATTTATTGATGTTCATGACTAAAGGGAAAAGCTTTCTCCTTCTGCTACTTGTTTAGTTTAAGACAAGTCAGGGCGTCTTATCAATTTTCTATCCTTTTAAGTACAGTACTAAGAATCCTATCTCCCTCTGATAGTTCTACATCCTGAATCCTGCTTTATTCTCTGGACTATTTCCCCATTTTTCTTGGAACTGACTGCCAGGAAGTGCCTTCCCTGCAGATGTGGGACTCTCGATCTCTACCTAATTACAAGTCGTCTCTTGGAGCCCTGGACCTATGGCGTGAATGCATTATTTCCGCGGTCCAGTTATAAAGGAGAAAGGTGACAAAGGGGCTTCCTCCCAAACTTGGTGGTATTCTATGGGGTAGGCGGCCCACGGGGCATCTTCCTGCCTCAGTGCCCCACTGATGACACTGAAGATCATGCCAATTTTACCCTATCGGTAACAGTGCGTGGTGAAGGCGTTGTACATTTATCTGTGTGCACATGCAAGATTATTTTCTAAGATGTGAACCTTGAAGAGGGTCAGTGACAAATGAAGAGTACAGTGACTAGATCAAATAGTGTATGAATAATTACTTAGGGTAGGTACCGGAATATTGCTGTCACAAAAAGTCTTAAAATATATATTCCTGCCCTTTACCTCAACCATTGCACTCTTACTTCTGTTTTGTTTTTTTTTGAGGCAAGGTCTGGCTTTGCAGTTCAGGCTGGCCCTGAGCTCACTATGTGGCCCAGGCAAGCCTCGAACTCAGCGGTCCTCCTGCCTCTGCCTCCTGAGTGCTGGGATTACAGGTGTGACCACCACGCCTGGCATTGTTGTATGTGGTTATGGGGATGGAACTCAGGACCTTGCACTTGCTAAGTAGACGCGGGAACCACTGAGGTAGATCTCCGGCCCTGCACTCTTACATTTACACCCTAGAGAAAGTCTGATATAAGTGAATGAAGGTGCACATACCACGAATATTTATGAAAGCACTGTTTTTCATAGCAAAAAAATTTGAGGACCAACAGATTAATGAATAAATAAAATCAGGCTAGAGTCATACACTGGAATATTACACAGCACCGATATGTCAAACCAAAGTGACATGTGTCATCGTGAATACTTTGTTCTTTGTTCTTTTTTCAGAGCTAAGGAATCAAACTAAGGGCCTTATGCATCTAGATTAGCACTCTACCTCTGAGCTCCACCCTAGCCCTCAACACAAACATTTGTCACAAACCTAATGTGTAACAAAGAAAGCAAATTTAAAGGGATACGTATATTTTAATGCAATTTATTCTATTTAGGAACAGACAAGTTTAGTGTGGTGGTTTATCCTAGCACTCAGGGAAGCTGAGGTAGGAGAATCACAAGTAACTAAATGATTTAGTGAGACACTGTCTCAAAATTAAAAATAAATAAGTATCTGGGGATGTAGCTCAGTGCAAAGACCTCAGGTTCAGTCCTCTGTACCCACTACGAAGGGATATGTATAATTTATTATTCATGAGCATATACGTAGCACATTTTAAAATGTGTGAGTCAATTTGGGCCAAGGAATTAGCTTGAGTGGTATCGCACCTACCTTGGAAGCACGAAGGCCCGAGTTCAATCTCCGGCACCAAAAAAATAAAATAAAATAAAATAAAATAAAAATGGGTAAGGCAAAGACACCCAGTTCAAGACAGTTTTTCTTTGAGTAGGAGAACATGATCCAGGAGACAGAGGGAGCTTCAGCTGAATCTTAAATAGTTTTGTTCTTCGGGGGTCCTTTAGGAAAAGGTTTTGGAGCAAATATGGGGAAATGTATTTGTTACTAATTTCTGTATGTTTGAAATAGTTCATCATATTAAAAAAGCAAGAAGAAAAGCAAAGTAAGGCAGAAATTTCTCCTCCACCTCCTTGCAGATAAGGAAACTGAGGCTCAGAGAGGTCACAGCTCCGCAGAGCCCACCCTTTTGTTCAGGGGGACCTGGTACATTCAAGGTAGATAACTTCTATAAGAAAATACTTTGCATCCCAATTCGCTGAAAGCTGTTTTCTGAAAGACACCAGCATAACTCTATGGGGTGGGTTTTGAGCAGCATTATAATTCTTGTAGTCTAGGCCCACAAGGATAACAGCCAAACTTTTGCTACTGACACCCTAATGGGGGGGCTGCCTACACAGTGGGAAGTTCTGGGTATACTTGAGTCAAAAGTGCGGGGTTACTAGGCGCTTTGGTAACAGACTTCAGCATGAGTTCACTATTGTGACATCCGGTACAGTGAGATAAAAGCATTGCGCAGCTCTTCTGGGGACCAAAATCGTGCCTCTGTGCCTCCTGCAAGCAGCACCGCTTGATTAGATGACACAGGGGACCATCAGGCTTTGTCAAGACCATTTGGTCTAAAGTAGGAACCAGGAGGGGTGGGAAAGGCATTTCTCAGGGTTTGACCCCCACTGGCATGGTTCCCACACATGCTTTCTTTATGCTTTTTCTCAACCATTTGTATATTGCACCCATCAGCAAGCAGGACACAGACGCTCTCTCAGGCAGACCAGGAAGAAGTCTGCTAACAAAAAAGATAAGAGCCAGTAAGGGAAGTAATTAAGCAAACATATAAAAAGAGTACGTGGAAAGAATTTGGTATGAGGCCTAAAAATAGTTTATTGGGCTTTTAAAAAAGATCTTCTGGAGATGTGATGAACCAGGCAACTAGGACAGAATTCGCTGAGAAGTGTCCATTGTGTGCTATCCTGTCTCTTCACTATACCCCCCCCCCCCGCTGTAGCCTGCAGGGTGTACTTTTATTTGTGGTTTTAGCTTTTTCTCTCTTTTGTTGGCTTCAAGTTCACTCTGCAGAGCCATTTTTCCCCTTACCTTCCACCCTCACTTCTTCAAATAAACTTTGCCACTGTTTTTGGCTTCTTTCATTCAATTAAGACAGAAAGAAAGAAACAAAGAAATGTCTATTATGTAGCTGCCGTGTGGTACAGGTCCAGCAACCCCGTGCCCTGGATTGTCCAGAACAGTCCCAGTTTTAAGTATTCTATTCTGTTTGTCAGACCAGGAATCCTAATTTGCAATTCAGAAAATAAGGTCACTCTAGTTAGAGTAGCTCTCTAAGCCATCTAGGAAAGCCTGATTTAGAATTCTCCTCACTGGGTGACAGTCCTACAGGGTCTGCCCTTGGGCCTCAGAGGCCTGAATGAGGTAGCTTCTTTGGCAGCCTAGAAATATAAAAGTCCTTCTGCAGCCCTGTAGCTTGCTAGGAGGAGGGTGTAGCTCAAGACATGGCATTTGTATTTCAGTATGTGCTGCAATACTCTGAGCTTCAATTTCCTCATCTGTAAAAGAACAGTAATATTTAGGACACAGGGTTATTCTGAGAAGTAAGCAAGGTGGTCATTTCCTTGAAAACCCTGTATGAATGTTGGTTATTAAAATTTGTTCCTTCATTCAGCAAATAAATGCTTACTATATGCCAGGCCAGGGATCCAGGGGGAAAGGGGCCAGGCCTGGGATTACAGAGGTGAGCAAAACAGACAGTGGCCCTGCTGACACGGACTATTCAACTCAGAGAAAGAGGCAGACACTACCCAAAGAAGCACTCCATGCATGGTTCAACAGAAGGGAGAGTTGACAGGAGTGCTCTATCTGTCTGTCTGTCTGTCTGTCTATCTATCTATCTATCTATCTATCTATCTATCTATCTATCTATCCATTCATTCAGTTAGTTAGTGCGTGTGTGTATTATATTTTTCTCTTTTTGGCACCCCAATATTTGTTGGCACATTTTAGGCACACATAATGATAACATACTTTATAGGGAATTTGTACCCACACATGGTACATACCACCCCTTTTCTCCATAACACTTCTCCCCTCAAGCTTCCTCCTCTCTATGTACAAGAGCTTTGCTTCCATTTTTTTCTTTTATTTCTCCTTTTTTTCTTTGTCCCTTCCTAGATTTCTCCCTCCCTTGTTCCCCCTTCCATTTGAACATTTTCTTCCCATTTCCCTATATCTGTTATACATTTTAGTCCTTATTTCCACTTTTGGTTTCTCACTCCAGTGAAACAATGAGGTATTTAAACATGTGAGTCTGATTTATTTCACTTACGAATATGGTCTCATTTAGCTATAAATGTCTCGAGCTCATCCTTCTTTATGGAAGAGTAGTGCTCCATTGTATAAGAATAACCCACATCTTCCTTATCCATTCACCAGTTGATGGGCATTTGAGCTGTTTCCATGATTTAACTCTTATAAAGCCTGCTGCTATTAACATGGGTGTGCAGATACTGCTGTGGTATGATGCCTTAATTCTTTCAGGAAAATAACAAGAAGAGGAACGGTTGGGTCAAATAGAATCTCTCATTCTAGTTTTCTGACAAATCTCCATACTGATTTCCACAGTGGCTGCACCAGTCTACACACTAACAGTGGAGAAGTTTCCTTTTTCCCTACAGCTCCATCAGCATTTGTTATCTTGATAGCAGCTATCTTCTGGAGTGAGATGGGATCTCGGTGTTGTTTTAATTTGCATTTCAGGAATGACCAGTAATGTTGAACATTTTTTATATATTTATTTGCTGTTTCTACTTCTTCAACTGAGATGTATCTATTCACTTCAGATGCCTATTTTTTTTATTAGGTCTTCAAATCGGGGGTCTGATTTTTTGAGTTATTTATATATTCTAGTTAATAGGCATTTATTTGATGAATAGCTGATAAAAATATTTTCCCTGTCATGCATCTTCTTTTTATCATGTTGGTTTCTCTTGCTGTGGAAAAGCTTTTTAGTATGATGAGGTTCCAGTTGTTGATTTTTTTATAGTGTTTTCCATGTGATATAGGTTTTGTTCATGAAGTCTTTGCCTATTCTTATGTCCTCAAGAATTCTATCTATTCTCTCTTCCAGTAGATTGTTTTTGTTTTAATATTTATATCTTTGACCCATTCTGATTTTAGGTTAATTCATGGTGAAAGATATGAGTCTAGTTTTAACTTTTGGCAAACTGAAAGCCATTTTCCCAGCATCTGGTTTTTTTTTTTTTTTTTTTTTTTTTTTTTTTTTTTTTTTTTTTTTTTTTTTTTTTTTTTGAGACAGGGACTCACTTTGTAGTCCAGGCTGGCCCTGAGCTCACTATGTAGCCCAGGCAAACCTCGAACTCAGCAATCCTCCTATCTCTGCCTCCCGAGTGCTGGGATTACAGGTGTGAGCCACCACACCTGGCTTCCCAGCATCTTTTATTAGAGAGGCTATCTTTCTTCCTGTGAAGGTGTTTGGCTCCTTTGTCAAAGATTAGGTGGCTGAGTACGTCTGGCAGTGTTTCTACCACCTTAGTTTGTTCCATTGATCCTCAGGTCTGCTGTTTTGCCAGCATCATGCTGTTTTTAACCAAGTATCTGTGTAGTATAATTGCAAATAAGGGATTGTGACGTCTTTGTTGCCCAGAATTGCTTTTGCTATTCTAGGTCTCTTCTGGTTCCAAATGAATTTTAGCATTGTTTTTCTAATTCTGTGAAATATGTAATTGATGAGGATTGCATTAAATCTGTATAACAATTTTGGAAGTATGGCTACTATATTGGTTCTTCCTATCCAAGAACAAGGGGTATTTTTCCATTTTTCTGATGTCCTTTACGATCTCTTTTTTCAGAGTGCTGTGGTTTTCAATGTAAAAGTCTCTATTTCCTTCATTAGACTGATTCCTAGGTTTTGGGGTTGTTTTTTTTTTTTTTTTGGATGCTATTGTGAAAGGGATTGTTTCTCTAATTTCTCTCTCAGTGAGTTTGTTATTCACATAGAGGAAAGCTGTAGATTTTTGAGTGTTGATGGGCGTTTGGGCTATTGCCCAGCAATGCCACTGAATTTGGTTATTAAATCTAGAGGTTTTTCAGTGGAGTTCTGGGGGTCTTCTCTGAAGAGTATCATGTCATTTACAAGTAATGAAGATTTAGCTTCTTCCTTTCCTACCTTTATTTCTTTTATTTTTTGTATTGCTTACTTGCTCTGGTTAATGTTTCCAGGTCTATAATGAACAGGACTGGTGATAGTGGGCACCCTTGTCTTGTTCCTGATTTTAGAGTGAAAGTTTTCAGTTTTGGTCCATTTTAGTATGATGTTGGCTATTGGTCTGTCATACATGACTTTTATCAGATTGAGATAGAGACCATCTATACCAATTTTCTGTAGGCCAATCTCCCTAGTGAACGTAGATGCAAAAACTCCCGATCAGATACTGGCAAGCAGAATGAAGCAAATCATCAAGAAGATCATACACCCTAACCAAGTTGGATTCATCCCAGAGGTGCAGAAATGGTCCAACATACACAAATCAATAAATGTAACACATGATGTCAGCAGAGTCATGATCCGTTCAACATGTCAAAAAGGCATTTGACAGGGTCCAATATTCATTCATGATAAAAACCCACTTTTTAAAAAGTTTACTGCTCTTGTTAAGAGTGTAACTTGTGCCAGGCGTGGTGGCTCACGCCTGTCATCCCAGCACTCGGGAGGCAGAGACAGGAGGATTGCTGAGTTTGCGGCGGCTTGCCTGGGCACCATAGTGAGCTCAG